>JANTCA010001577.1:0-11909 GCA_024741275.1 Chironex yamaguchii | reverse complement strand
TTTACCAAGAAAACATAAATGCAGAGTGTTTAAAAAGGCAAGTACTAAAACGGTACCTCTGTACGGTTTAGAGACTTGGAGCTCGGTGGTGGTCATACACCCCCTATTGCCCGAAGTATCCGCAACTCCGATCATATCAGTGACGAAGACTTGCCGCCCTCGTCTGAAACAGCTGGAAGAAGAACTGGTGGACACTGCTAGAGATAGCTGCATAGAGATAGGTCTCGGGGTAAGCGGAAGTTCATAAAGACGGTATAGATAAGAGAGTGGTAGCAGTCAGCAAGATGGCAACTACATAGAGATCCCATCGTGGCCCCAATGTTGTCGTCATTTGCAGTGACGCTTCCTATTGCAACAAACTATACTGTGTAGCAATTCTAATAAATGGAACATTACACATTGTAACAAAAGAAACTGTTGTCTAATGTCAATATTACTAAGAAACGCTTTATTTCTTAATTTCTTTTTTAAAGCGTATTTGCATTTTCAAAATTTAAAGAATGAACTTTAAATGAACTACACACAATATTAAGTAAGACCAATGATCTCAAGTGGCATAGCAATGTATCTGGGGTCCATAGGCCAATTAGGTCTCGGGCCATCCTCAACCATTTTTACTGCAACGTTGGAGTCCCCTTGCCTTGGGGGCCCTTGAGGTATCCTCTATATTTGCCTGTCCTGTTGCTACGCATGTGATGATCTCACATCACTGTGTTGAAAATACCACAGACGTCCTACTTCTTGCTGTTATGGTTCGTAGTATCCAGAATGGAGGCAGGATCCAGACCAAACTTTTCACAGTGGCTAAGAATGTCACCCCACTAGGGTCAACTCTTTTTCGCATCATTCCTGCTTGTTATGACCAATATATTGCAGAACGAAATTTCAAGCACCATTTACCGCAATGTTAACAAAACTTTAAAAACGATCCGGGATTTGATCCGATTAATCACTAAAAACATCAGGTCGAGCCAGTCGGAATACAAAGATACTGTGCAAATTCAGAACGAGACGCTAAAAACGTTTCAAGTTATTTTGCTGACAGAGAGACCAACACATCAAAAACATAACCTTGGGCGAGGAAATCAGGGAACACCTAACTTTGACGATTTCCCCACGGATTTATCAAACTGATGCTGCCATATTGGCAAAAGAGTCGTCGTGACTTTACACTTGGCCAGCCTTTCCGCATTACAGTACTGATGAAGCCCAAAAATTCAAATTCCGGTCAACAGACAATTGCTTGATATAAAATATAACATGGACCGGATATAGGGCTGATAAGTCCAACTTCCATCCCACTGAACAGCATTCATACCCCATAATTACAGATTTAAAAGAATATGAACATCAGTTAATGTGATTAAACTGGTGAAGTAATCGTTT
This sequence comes from Chironex yamaguchii, assembly GCA_024741275.1. Classification (NCBI taxonomy): domain Eukaryota; kingdom Metazoa; phylum Cnidaria; class Cubozoa; order Chirodropida; family Chirodropidae; genus Chironex; species Chironex yamaguchii. Next base: position 10,523 of record JANTCA010001577.1, on the reverse strand, counting down.
TAAGTTGAGGAACTAATGGAACTAAGAATCAGTGAGAAGTATTTCGACTTTCCTGTACAGTATTTAGTAATAGGTGATTTCCTCCTGTTCATAGTCTTTCGTTGTAGATGCCGGATGCTTCATGTTATTGTAATACCTTGCATTTTACAAACATTTACTGAAAACGTAAAAAAAATTAGTTAAAAACCAGCCAAAGCTGACGCTTTCAAAGGGTTTTACTGTTTATGGTACTAGTATAAATGGTGCACAAGGGCTCCTGCTACCCTGGGATATAGAATAATGTAAGAAAAAAGCAAGAAAAGCAAATCCACACAGTCATTTGGGTTTTCCAGGATTTCAAATACGTCGCTATTACAGATAATCTGTTTCAACAATTTTATTTCACAATCAAGACGCATTTTGAGAAATTATTACTTAAAACAAGCTATAAAAAAGACCATGTCAAATCTACTCACTCTCTTACAATTCAACTAACAGATTTGCACAGTGACAAACTACAACTTGTCTTAAAGCTAGACAATGCACAGACGACAATGTTGTCATGAAACGAATGTCATGATCAAGTATATTAGGTACCTATGCACCAAAAATAAACAATGTACAATTTTTCAGTGTGGACGGAGGGGTCGAACAAAAACAGTCTTCTGTTTCTAAGTACGGTAACGATACAAAAAGGGCCGATATTGCCAATATGTAGAGAAGAACTCCCCACTTCGGCTACACCCTGCCAAGAACTGCTACACCAGAGCAAAGAGGGTTAATTGCCTATCAAATTAAAAGTAATAATTTTTAACTTTTCCGTGGTACAAAACTTGAAAACCGCCTTGAAAATTTGCGACGTTACGCTAAAAACATACTTAAAAGCTTTTTGCATCTAACACTCCCTCAAAGTATGAATCGTCAGGAAAGAGAGTATCGAGTTAAGAAAACCTTTTTATAAGATACAATATTCAAAACTAGCCAATCATAAGTAAAAACGAACACAGACAAAGAGAAAATAAAAAACAATGCATTATTGGAAGAGTCTAAGTGAAAAACAAACTCTTTCTGCCTAGAGAGTCCTGGTTTTCTTGTTTTAATGTAGACGGACTCCAAAACGCTTGGATGGATGGACGATCTAGTATGTATATAAGTATGTTTTTAGAGAAAAGTCGCAAATTTTGGAGGCGATTTCGAGTAATCCTAAGTTAGAGGTTTAAGGAAGAAAATGCCAATGTGATCCATCTATGCTTGTATTCAGTACGTAATTTACACGGTTAGTGGCAATATAACCTTCGCCTGTGTACACAGCAACATTCGTTGTCTGACAGTAGTCGCTGCTTGACCATATCAAGTGTTTTAAGTGTCACTTATCAATGGCTTGCTCTCATCGCCATCACTAAGGCTTTCAACTGATTGGGTACGGTTTGATGTTTCGATTGCTGGATCATGAGTTTCAACATCCTTATCTTTTTCTTGATCTTGTGATTTTGCTACAGATAAACTCCAGCTCACCTCATTTCTTTTCTTTTTGCTTCTTCTTTCTTTCCGATCTTTCTTAGATGATTTTCCATGGGCACCAGACAAACTACGACTTCGATTACGATCCCGGGAAGTTGCTACTTCTGCAGTTACTGCCACGTCACCAGATGGACCTGGCTCACTGGACTGCGCAGAATTGCAGTCCCTATTAAGATTTGGTTGCTGCTCACCATTACCGTTAGCCAATGCAACAGAATTTTCTATGTCACGTTGACCTCCACTAGACGTCCGTCGTCCTGAACGTGAAAACGGGGAAAGTACTCGTTGTACAGCAGCATAGATTGGCTCATTAGGATTCGTAAGTGGACCGGTAGTGCTAGGTAGACCAGCAGTGCTTGATGGACCAGAAGTGCTTGATGGGCCAGAAGTGCTTGATGGACCAGAAGTGCTTGATGGACCAGAAGTGCTTGATGGACCAGAAGTGCTTGATGGACCAGAAGTGCTTGATGGACCGGAAGTGCTAGATTGATCAGAAGTGCTGGATGGACCTGGAGGAGGTGGAATAGCATCTATTGTTTCATACGGATGTTCTTCATCTTCTGTATTTCCATCACTGGATGACTGTGTCCTGTTTGATGAACTAGCGTTGGAGGAAGTGCCTAAAACAGAGGACCACTCTTAAAGTTACGCCACACAACTTGTACGAAGTATCATATTCAAAGACAGTAACTTCGAACACCTTTGCTTAAGTAATTTCACCTGTCTAGGCTGCCATATTTATAATAATAACCGACAGCACCAAGCTGGATTGGTCAATTCCTAATCCACCAAAATATTAACTTTGTAACTTAACGGCCTTTTTGAAGACGTGTACGTTTCATCCACGAATTTTCAAGCGTCAAGTCTCTTACTGTTCGTGTTCTAAGCCCACAACACTACCTTTTGTGAATCATATTCCATATAAACGTGATTTTTATCCAGCTAACACACAATTGATATTTATAAGTCGAAACTTTAAAACTGGATATTTTCACTCAAAAGGTGGCAGTATTCTATCTTGCATTTACTGATTATTCTCGCCTAAATACAATATAAGAATCCTTAAACTAGTGGAACTACTTAAATTACACCACTTTAGACGTCCACAGAGAAGTCCACAGAGAGGCGCACTATCTACCATTCAGCTTAGGTTCGAAGGATCACAAAAAGCAGGCAACGATTCTAGTTAACTATTTTGACACTGAAAAATGATTCTCGGCTTTCCACGCTAAATAATAAACGGTATGCGACTGAGCTTCAGGGTCGTAATTGTTACGCTAACGGGGTCAAGTGAGTTGCACTGCCCTAAACCCTTCAGTTACAACCAATGGCTAAGACAATAAACCCTATGTAACAAGGTATCCAGAGGTGATCAGTACGCCAAGCCTTCTGCAAAGCAAAAAACCATCGCACAATTGAAAGGAGAAGATTCATTGGTTTACAAAGACTCACTCAGCCACATTCGAAACGCTCCCGTCATCCTTAGTTCTCTTGCATACTTATAATATATTATCATACTACGTCACCGACAAACGTGTAATTAGACGTTGGATGAAACGCTATGTACTTCAGACTGCTTAATGTAAATGACTCAAAGCATTTTTGACGTGCATGTGTAAACGAGATGAAATAATAATAAAAATCTTACTATTCGCTTGCTGTTCCCTAGTACCCTGTTGTCGAGTGTCACGTGACCGGCTTGCTTCATTTATCACTGCCTCAAACGGTGGTGGCTCAGGTGGGCGACTGCGCATTGCCTCGTCGTAAGATGGAAGGAATAACCGAACATCATTCGAATAGCAAATAAACGCCATTCGATCATCTTCACTGCTCCAGGACCGCGGACGACGTGACGTGGCCAGACGCATGCGTCGAACAAGTCTTCTTCGTTGACAAGCTACTATGGCTATAATAACCAACAAAAATCCTAAGATTCCACCAGCTGTTCCTGTTACAATTGTCATGGTATCCATGGACGCATTATGGACAGTAGTCTGTTTCACATTTACTGAAAAAAAAACCATAATAAATGGAAATATAGACAAGAGCGGCAAAATGGTTCGTAAACGTTGCGTTCGTAGGATCAACTGCGAAATTCAATAACGTCAGGTTCGCAAAATAAAACCAACCATGTAGTTGCGACGAAAACTAAGCATAGTCGAATCTATCATACATTAACCAGATTACCTGCCAGCTATTGTAGAGTAGTTCGAAAAAACCCTTGATTACATTGACAGCTTTACGTCTGCTAACATTTTTAATCAATTAACTGAAAGTATCCTTCCTTTTGCAACGCTTTTTGCACACTTCACGTCACCAAAAAACACTTCCACACAGAATGCTTTCCCAATGCGTTACATGCTGTACAAAAAATGCCAAATTATTACTTGACCGAAGAAAGTCAAGTTTGAATTTCCCGCCATGGTCAGGGCAAATCATCCATCGACAAGACAAAACTCGATGACAGCCGGCAACCGACTTGAGACAAAACATTATGTGCACTTCACTTTGGACAAGATCACACAACACCGACACCTCTCTGAAACTTCTATGGTTACCAACGTGAAACCTCAATTCTAAACTTGGATATCATGTCATCTTGTAGAATCAGAATATCAGGCTGATTACTTTCACCAGGTTAACATGAAGCTCAGACTAAGAAGTTCAGCCCTGACAAACACTTAGGCAACAATCGGCAACAATATTTTCCCAGACAAATTACAATGACTGCAAATATGTAACTTATTAGGTTTCTATTATTATAACTGACATGGATCTCTGAACAAATTAACAGCTTTACAAGCGCACATGCGACGCAAACGTACCGTTCTTTCTAAAACAATTATGTCTTCCATGTGAACCAGGCATAACTACGATTGTTAATTTGGGTTTCTGTTTGGTTATTTTCACAGTTACAATATCGATCCCACTTTCATGGTCAGTAATTTCTTGCTCCTGGATGGCAATACTTAATCCGACCTATTTTATCTCGAAGCATGACTAATGTCACACTTGATAACGAAACGCTCAGACATTAGTACGTCCAAGGACGGGGAGAGAAATTTCATCCCTACGCGGCTTTGAACCAGGGCACTCTGGCTCATGTGTCTGGTAATCTACCAACTGCACCATTACTGCCTTACAGCATACTCCCTGTGGTTGTCCCATTCCCACGCCGATAAATGCAGGGGTTTATCACGTCATGCATTGTATGTAATTTTCAGGGTCAAGAACTGTTTCTCCATACGTCACCTTGACATTCATGAACACGACAGAGAAAAACACCCTTTGAAGTAATGTCTTCTATAGACAAAAAGTAGTAATATCCTGCTATAGAAAGTAAGTAGGAAAGAGAGCAGAACTGCCAAGACACCTGTAATGCAACAGCTAAGCCACGTTACCTTGATACAAAAACGGGTCGCAGCGCTGGACCACGCGCTACGAATCTCTACAAGGCGACTGCCAGATTATGTAACTTTGGGTTACTGGAAAGGGCACAAAAGGTTCGGTAAGGAAAGGGTCTACGCACCTGAAGGATTCTCATAGTGCCAAACTAAGACTGGACGAGGAAGCACTATGTACAAACTACACTAAAGCCTTCTGTCGACTGCACAGGATGGACAAGATCATTCACTGACCTCATGACAAATCCGGACTGGTCCGGAAAGGAAGTGTATTCGGCAATACCCTGATACCCAGACAAAAGCAACAAATAGACAAAGTCCCCCTTCAGATTTTACTCGTTTAAACTAATCACTTTAATAACAATTCCGTCTTTTATCGTGATATTACAGAAAAATGTTGCTACTTACTTCTGTTTTCACACCTGGCCTCGGGTGTTAAGACCATGTCCTTTCCAAGCACAGCACAATATTGTTCAAATAATGACCGGCTAATGCACATCGGTTGACGTCCACTCCAAACTGCATACCCGTTAACATCCACTTCACATGTTTGTTCTGCCTGTCCATATAGGAAGAAACCTCGCGCGCAGTTGTAATGAATCTTTGTCCCAATTGCTCTTGAATCTTGCTGAAGTATCGTATAACCATGTTTAATGCCAGAGATTGATGGGCATTGTTGTTCTAAAGAGTAATGCACAAGTTATGACTACCATTTATGCATAAAATAGATAAGTTTAAACATGTAAATAATGTTCATCATGTAGACCCCTGCATGGTTATTGTATAGCGATGAAATAGGGGTGTGGACCTGTAACTATATAGGGTCACACCCAAATCTGAAATTTGCCACACCCACACACACACACACACCCCACCCCCATGAAAAACCCCACCAGCCGCCACTGCCATTGATCCTGATTGCTTCTTCCAATGATGACATGACATACTCCAGTCCATTAATGCCAACTGGTTCGCCTCATGATGGGATGATGAGCCACATAAGCACAAACACATAAGCTTGGTGACAGCCATTCACTGTTATTTCTAAAAATATCCTATTACCAACCATCAAGTTCTTGACTATCCATCTAGTATACAGTGCCATGATATCGTTCATACAAATAAGCTACCAAAAGAACAAGGTTTAACCCCTACCCAGATACCATACCAGTAATGGCTTTTTGAGGAAACACCCTTGCTCAAAAACAGATCTACTCAGACTTACAGTTTGAAGGACTGCACAGGTATAGCGTATGTACCAAATAGACTCCAAACTGACTTAAACCACCAAAAATGCTTATCACCTTGCAGAAATGAAGTAGACACGTTCACCAGTTTAGGGATAGTAAAAAAATTTAACCAGGTGATGGTTTAAGTAAAATCCATGATACATCAATGTACTTCCCAATTTTGTACACATAACTTCCTACAAACATCTTACAAATAAGGTAGTTTAATTTCACTTATTATCAAGTTAAAGGTGTAGTATCATTAGTCAAACATCATTACCAATGCATTGTGGCCAAAGGTTGGTTGACCAAAATCCAGACTCTGTGCACCTGGAAGTTTGAGATCCTCGTAATTTATACCCCTTGTCACAGACGAAAGAAACCACTTCACCAAACTGATATCTGTTCTTCACAGGAACGTACTCCCCATTGAGCAGCGAATATGATGGTGGATTTAATCTATTTTGGCAACTAATTACTACAAAATTTAAAAAAATAACAAAAAAGCACAAAATAAGAACCAAAGTCTTCAAAGGTCACATTGTAACACAGTGAATAAGAGTATAGAATAAAACAGTGCACTAATGACTGTATTTCAGTATCACATAACACTACAACTGATACAATTGTGTAACTGCAATTGTTTACTGAAATTTTTAATATTTACAATAATGGTCAGTTGTGAAAATTTAAAGAAAGAAATACATGTAATTACATTATCATAATAACACTATCATCACTCCAAACTTAATGACTCAAGGGCATGAAGCAGTGGTGGCGCTTGGTGGTATAATCTGTATGAGCCTAATACCATTTTCTTCCTAAGGTTGTCCTTAGAAAACTAGATATATGGGCACTTTGGGAACAATATGCTGATCTTTGGCCTGTTTTCCTTCGTGCACTGTGTCATGGTATGCATCAGGTTTTAGGAAATGAGTACCGGTGGGGTGTTTTGAATATTTTGTTTTATTTTGTCAACTCAAGGAAATTTAACTTAAGGACAGTGACAGTGACCTTAAAACATATAGAAGACTAACCCTAAAAGGTAACATAAAGTGTTTATATGGCTAACTAAGCTTTCAGGAACTCAGTGTGATTGCTTATTATTTATGGCTTGAGCAAATTAAAACATTGCTTCTCGTGCAATGCCGTCACATCTATTCCAAAACCTTCCCACAACATAAATGTATGCTATATTAACTCAAAATTTAGAAAATAATAGTATCTTTGATGAATCAAAAATGCTTATTTTTCCATGCTCCAACATGTACTGTGCTGGATTGTTTAAAGACAACTTCATGCAAAGAAATAAACTTTTGTTTTTGAGCTGCTATTATTTCACAAATCTCATACCAAAAAATTTTTATTCCCAGCCAACACAGTTTTTGAAGTATTTGACTATCAGACCATACACATTTATCCCTGAAAGACAGAACAGCAATCACCGTTGGTATTATAACACAATTATAATAAACACAATTATAATGGATTACACACTATGCAAATGGTGAAATATTTATGATCTAACACAGCAACTATACCTTTGCAAGTTGGTGGACTTCCTGACCATGTGCCATCTACCCTGCAGTATATCCGAGATCTTCCTTCCAGTCTAAATCCGCCAGAACAACTGTACTGTACTACACTACCATGCCTATAGTAGTATTGTGTAGCTCCACCACTTACACTGTGGAATTGTCCATTCTTTATGGATGGTGGTGATTTGCAAACAACTAGTGAAGGAATAAATGTTTTCTGATACATGATTCATAAAAAGCACAAAAAACACTACATTGATTGGTCTTATCACAAACATGGTCTGACACTAGGCAATCACAAAAAATACAGAAAAGAGACAGGAGAATTAAAACACAAAGCATTATAATATGAATACAAGTGAAAAAAACTCTGCTTGCCTACAGAGTCCTGGTTTTTGTAATGTAGTCTTGTTTTCTAGTACAACAAAATATACTGGTTACAAGAAAATGTTAAAGACATGATAGGTTAAATAGTATAAAATACTCTTACATATACATTGGTGACATCAAATGATTGTCTGACCAAAACTGACATACTCACCAATAAAGTACATCTCCTGTTAAAACAGATGGTACTAGCATGTCATAGTAATACAACACTCTTATCCTGTGGAAACTGTAGTTAGTCTGGATTTGAAGAATATTATCCAAAGTTCAAGTAAAACAATATCAAAACAACTGAGAGAGAAAGAGAGAGACACACAAGTATACACATTAAATACACAGGATGGTTTATCCAAACACTACTTGAGCTGGAACAAATTAAAGGGAAGCACCCAAAGGCATTGACACAAGAGCACTTAGACAAAGATGTTGAAGAACGACACTCATTATCAATATACCTGCCACTTACACCCCTTTACATAGTACAATGCTGAAAAAACCCAAAAATTAATGTGTTGAAGTTTTCTATTACCTTCGTCACAGTACTCTCCAATTATTCCATCCTTGCAAGAGCAACTGTATGGCTTAGAAGTTGCATGTGTATCCTTTGTTTTCACACAAACTCCACCATTCTGGCAACGATTGCCACATTGGTCTACACAAGAACAAGAAGCATAAAAATAGTCGAGCCTGGAGCCATATACATGTAATGTATTAACCACCATTACATGGGTAATAACTAATTCTATATTTTTCAAAGTTAAAGCATATGATAGGTAACACTTCATTGTGTGGTGGCAACTATCACAATCAACTCAAATTTTCTGCTGAGATATGTAAATACTGACAATTACTGGACCTTGAAAACCCACACTATCTGAGGTTCTTGTTATATATGTACATGTATATGTATAGCAAGACATACTCGGAATGGTACACAATTGCAGAAGCAAGCCTCAAAACATACCTCTTTTGGCCAAGGAGTGCAATCTATTACATGCCTCATATCAAACCACGGTTTTAATGTGCATTGAAGGAATTTTGGCAAGAATCTAACATAAAAATCTTTCCATGCAGAGACAAATATAATGGAGTAGCAATGCCTTGGTTACCAAGCATCAATTTGTTAAACAGCATTTCCAGTCAAGGAAATGAAAATTCAACAACAGAGATTTTGGCCTTATCAAAGCCATTTTAATACAATTTTTCTCATTTGACTCAGTACTCACATTTACCAAACTGTACCAAAAAGCAAATGATGATTTTCTTACACAACTTTATTTCAAGGCAATTATTGCAAATGTTGTCTTTCCCATGCCACTCTGCTAAATATTCTGAACATTGAATGAGTGTTTCAATAGTAAGTCTCAAATTTGTTGTACGAAGGTCTATATATAATCTAGTATGTAATTATTGCATATTTTTTGGATAATAATTGAATTGTTTGCATCTGTTTTCAATGCCTTAATAAGTCAAGAAGCCCCATTACATGGATACGAATAGCACATCATTATATGCCCCTGATTGGGTAAGGAGTATGATTCATTGCACATTTGCCCATTTATTCCTAATATGGCCTGATATGTATGATCTATATATACATAGCCTTTAAAATTTGCAACATTGCACTAAAAACATACTTAAAAGCTTTTTCTGTCTGACACTCTTCAGTGTATAAATAGAAAGAAAGGTAAGTATATGTATATGGCAACCTTTTTATGCAAAACAAGTATAGAATCTACCCAACCACAAATAAGAAAGGAAAAAAACAAAGAGAAAATGAAGAAACAAAACATTATTGGAAGAGTCCAAGTGAAAAAAAGCAACTCTTTCTACCAACAGAGTACTGGTTTTCTTGTTTTAATGCAGACAAACTCCAAACACTTAGATGAAAGGACAATCTACCTACGCCGATTATCCGAAAATTCTCGTCCTTATCCGTTTAGGCACATTGTGAATTTTCTACTAAATGTTGGCCTATGCCAGAATCGCATGTTTGGGCAGTCATTTTTGCTTTGCAAGAGTGAGATGGCTATTCTCTACGAGGAATTAATGCTTGGCATACAGTGGCTGGTACATGTTGTTTGACCCTGTCAGCCAATCTTTAAGAAGTGCAACCTACATATAAGCTTCACATCAGCATTGAAATTCATATACCACTAAGCTTTTTTGTGTGGTACGTACACAGTACTTATCAATGGATTACAAGATGTTCCTAGTCATGAATACAATTCACGGACAGAAGAGGAACACTTAACTACAGCTTTTTTAATCTGTGCTTCTGTGAGAATAGAAACATTGCCTAGCCAAGGACGTTTTAAGTACACAGGGCATTTTTGCAATGTTGCAAATTCTCAGGGCAATTTTCAAGTTTATATATATATATATATATGTCAAGAGTGGGCATTACCACAATAGCTGCACAAAGTGGGAGCCGACCGGGTTCGAACTTGCAACCCTCAGACTCA
>JANTCA010001576.1:0-11911 GCA_024741275.1 Chironex yamaguchii | reverse complement strand
AGAGAGAGGGAGAGAGAGAGAGAGAGAGAGAGAAGGAGAACTGCTGCCAAGGGAGCACAGGAGAAAATAATTAGAAAGGAGACAAAGGGCAACAACAGAGGCAGAATGGATCTATGAAAAGACATCGAATGATGAAAGAACTAGGGTAAAGAAAATATGCTAATGGTAGCAGAAGTTTGAAATCATGGAGCAAGGAAAATTTAGAAATCATAGAGAAGGAAACGGGTGTGTATATGGCAGTTAATGGTAGTCAAGGTTTAAGCCTGGTTCGTGAGGGTAAAGGGTCCTTAAAGTGTGGATAAGGCGTTTCTCAGTAGTGAGTCTATGGTGGTGGTCTCTAGTGTTGTGACGAACGGCAGTGCACTTAAGGTCGGTTGTGATATCGTGGTTGGTCTGGCAAAAATGCTACGGGTGTAACGCGGACAAGAGAGTAAGTAAGAATGTAAGTTATTAAGTAACTATATAGGTAATTACATAAGTAAGTAATCACGTGAGTTTGGAAGTAAGAAAATAAATACGTACAAACGTATGACCGGGTTTTGAATAAGTTCGACCTTCCTAACTTTATGTAAAATAGCGCATTCTTACTGCATACCGTATGGAAGCTGCTCCGGCAAGCTTTTGAATTGTCTTTGCATCGCCAAAAACTGTTTATATCTGCCTTATTTGGTATTCTCACATTTGATATTTTGAAATAATCAAAACTAGACAAAATCAATATAAACTGGGTTTTGCTGTTATTTGCAATCATCCAATGATTTCAAACCTCGATAAAACGTAATAAAAATATTTGCAGACAAATTAGTTTTTCTCAATTGAGGCCGTCAATTCGAACCATATCAATGTTTTTGCTTTTGGTTACTTCACATTATTTAACACTACATATATCGCTTCTGATTTTTATTTTCCCCATCATTGGTTCTTTATTGCTTTATTTGTCAAATTGTGCTCCTAATTTACAGTAAAAGTTCAATATTGTCGTGTGTTGCGGTATTCTGACGAATCTATGTTATCAGTTTTAGACGAAGGGCTTTTACAAGGGATACATTTTGTATCATAAGATTTTTCTTGAAAAATAATGGTGAAATTCTGTGACCAAAGTTAGATTTTAGGTATTAGTGAAGATGAAAAGTGCCTAAATGAAGCATACTAGGTACTGAAGAAGCATCAATCGTAAGGAAATTGTCTTGCTTTATATACTCCCTAGAACTAGTGGACATCCCTACTTTCTTTTAAGTAACTACGCATGAAGCCTAAGGCTTCCTGGGGCGTAATGATTAGAGAGTTTTTAAAGCTTGAACGATCTTTTTGAGGTGCAGCACTTGAAAATTGCCGTTAAAACTATCGATAATTTTCGGATAATTGGTATAGCTAGATCGTCCTTCCATCTAAGTGTGTTGGAGTCTATCTACATTAAAAGAATCAAACTAGGACTTTGTAGGCAGAAAAGGTTCGTTTTTCTACTCGGACTCTTCCAATAATGCTTTATTTTTTCATCATCTCTTCCTTTTTGCCTTTATTCTTTATGACTGGCCAGTGTCGATTCATGTTTCTTTTATAGCAAGGTTATCACATATTTTTATTTTCCATTCTGGAGATTCATACTCCGAAAAGTGTCAAACGGAAAAGGCTTTAAGGTATGTTCTAAGCGCAATGCAAATTTTCAAGGCCATAGTCTAAAGTTAAATTCCGTAGCCTGTGGTCTAAAAGTTTTGTTCGAATCGAACATCGCAAATAGTATTTCCATGCTGTGAGGAAACTTTGCATCTAATCCAAAGCGTAAAGAATCACCCGTTGTCGTAGCAAGCAGAAAAGACTGGTATTCTTAGGCAGAAATATACCTCAGGTTATCAACTGGACTCCCCGTAATAACACAAACTTTTGAAGATACCAAGTGTATAAGTTAATCGACCATTAAAAATCTGATCTCAGTGCTAGACCATCGCAAAAACCTCTCCCCAGACTAGTATTCTTGCTGAAACGAGCTCAGATGATGTTATTGCGAAAGGTGACAATTTAAGTGTGGCCAAATATGGAATGAAAGCCGCTAACAGCTTTTATGCCATCAAAATAATTTGCTACAACCTATCTTAATTAGTGTTTGGGGTGTAATATGTGTTGAAAAGCAGGACCAATCTTACTAGTCTAATGAAATGCGTAAATTCAGCGTGTTCCTATTTCATTGAGACTACACACATTTGTTCTGAAATTAACGTTTTTGCATAGGACGCCAAATGTTGTTAATTACTCTGTGTGGTGTCTGTTAGTCCAAAAAACTATTATATCTATTGTTACATTTAACCTAGTTGTTATTCAAAGGTCAAAGGATTTTGCCAAGTGAGAATTTGTTTTGTCAGTTCAAATTAACATGTTACTAGAGATATTTTGTGCCAATTAGCCGTCTGAGATGACAACTAAGAGATATGTTGCTAAGGACATTGACTCAGTAACATTATCCCAAACCGTAATTTCCCAATCTTATGAAGATGGGATACACTGATGAGCCTAAGGGGAAAAATTAACGCAAATAATTAACGTTGTCGCCCATCAACGTTACTGAATTAATAACTATTTTAACAAGAACGTGTATATCCTTTGTGTGTCAATTAGCAAATGATAAAGTTCTTGTTGTCTTTTATTTGAGTCATTTTAAAATTACTTCTGGTTACCTAGTTAGGAGCTCTGGTGACTACTGACGTTTACTGTGAATTAAAGAGTGAAAGAAACTCCTGTAGTTGACAAGTAGATTAATCAGTTTGCTTAAGCTGAGTATAAATCACAACTGGTGTTTAAGTAACATGATAAAAGTTATTCATTATTGAAATATGGACAAAGGCAGTTGAATCAGTTGGAGAGTGTTAACGTTTGGTTACTATGGAGGCAAAGGCGAAGTAGAGAGCATACGATCACATTGCGAAGAACTAGCAACTTTGGTAAGTCTGATAACAAAATATGTTTATACGTGAGTTGTACCTCCTAAAAACTATACCTCTAAGGCGAAGTTTAGGGGAATTGCATTAACACTGAGACAGCGTCTTCCATATTGGGCCTACGGGACGCGTATAAACCGATTGCTCTTACAAAGCCGTTTCGTAGATAAGATCTCGTATATGTCTTGTTTCTTTTCGTAGATAAGTTAACCACGTCTCTGTAATTAGGATGGGAATTCGGGGAAAACTGTTCACGTTCCGTTTATAACAGAGGTTCTAATGAAGAGTGGAGTCTTAATTGTTCCAAGTCTCGAGCGTGATGAATAGTGTAAAGTCAGTTTTAAGTTTAACTCAGGGTATTTATGAAAAAGCCATGAACACAAGAACGAATGTGTGGATCATATATAGAACATACATGGGCCCCGATCAATTTCCATTATGATAGTCTCTGACATGTGGTTGCCTCATAGTGATGATCTTTACAAGGCATATTTAAGATTCTAGATACAAAAAATGACAGTGTGTTTCTCTGCAATGACTATATTGTTCTTCTACAATCAAAACAAGGTCGCTTTTCCTGACAAAGAAAGTACGAGGATGATTAGTTTATGTCAGGTGGTTTTAACTACACCGATACGCCTTACATCTGTCATTACAAAACTCAAATTGTTGCCTACATTTCACTGAGCCATCATACTCGCACTTTAGAAATAACTGTGAATTATGTCATTGTAGTAAACGAGCTGCTCGTAGGCGGTGGGATTAGCGAGCAAAGCCAAACTGGAAACTTAGAAATCCATTAATGAGATAAAACTGCGTTTGCAACCAAGTAACGTGAAATAAAAATACTCGTTTGCATTGTGAAGCTAGCCAAGAATGGGACGAGTTTAAATAAAGAATCGCAGAGTTTTCTAAGCAATATTTCAAATTTTGCTATTGTGATGATGGCCAAAGTTTCCTGCCTCATTAGGTGAGATGACTTTTCCTCTTCCTAATGCAGTGGACTTGATGAGCTTTTTAGTGTATTGAGGACTTTCTCACTTTCTGTATAAAATAGTTTAGGGAATGACCTTATGGAAGACTGCAGTATGATTTCAATAATGCATAACCTTATCACTGTAAAATGATTTCTAGACTCAAATAGCTTCTGCTCGATAGCAATGGCCATACTGCCTTACCTTCGGTAGTTGTGACACAGTAATATCAGAATCTCTGTAGATTGAATTGCCTCCTCAAGAATTATATGAATATGACAATACATTTGTCACAGATACAAGTCTTTTGAAGCCAGTAACATATACCAAAACATGATAGATCTTGAACTCTTACATGTAAACTGAAGGTCTAAAGTTCATCTCTTAAAAACAAATGCATTCTTTTGCTATACAAACAATACTCAATTCAACTAGTGTTACTGTTATTTTATATCGCGTTCAACGTTTACATTCTTGGTGAACTTTATCATCCCTTGCACTGTACTGACACCTTACCGGTCGCTTGGGTTTTGAACATACAAAAACGGCATTTCAGTATTCGTAAAAGCACTCTTTATTGTTGCGTTGTTTCGAGGACAAACCCTAATACTTGTCAGATATTTAATGAGCAACTTTAATGTAGAACTGAAAACTGTATGTTTTACTGCGTTTATGAACAATTTTTGAACTTAGCTAATGAGAGTATCAAATTATTTCTCCTTTGATTTACAGTTCTTCGAATATTAGTTTACCTAAATATAAATGTTTAGTTTCTATTTATGAAAAAAGTGGCCAACAACAAATGATTAACTGCTGGGAACATATTCATAGTGAATTCTAAGTTCAGAAGTCATTATAAACTTTTTTATTTTAACGGCAAGATTTGAGCTTGGTTAAATCAATTTGGTTATTAAAAGTTCGTATTCATTTCTAAATATTCCTAGGATTCGTGCTAAAGAAGCCCGTAGCTTTGTGGCCTGTGTACAGCTTATACATATCCGTCCACTTGTACGTTTTACAGGTGTTAAGAACTCCATTATTAATCAAATTATTATCTTTACATTTAAGCTTGATGGTAACGTTTTCAGTTCGAGGCACAGATTTACACAAGGATATGCTAAAACTCCTACCCAGGGTTTCATGTAAGATAAACCATTTGCAATATTATGAACATTGTGATGTTCCTAATGGGGTTACCTGATGACATCAGCAAACGTTCACTAGTACTTAGGCTTTATGCTAGTAGAACACTACTGCCTCCTTTGTGATAGCCTAACACACTTTTAAAATGTTAGTGCTCATACTAAATTCCTTCTCCGACCGAAGGTTATTATTAAATATCCTTTCCAGTTGCAGTGATCATCAAATATTAGAAATTGTGTTATAAGCACTAGAATACAGAGCCCTTTGAGCAAGGGAGACTATCAATCTCCGACGGCTGATCTTGCGAGATTCTTCAAATGAAAGTGTGACTGAAAATGACGTCATTCATCAGTTTGTTTTTTATATCCATGTTACAGGCAGCCAGTAAGTAAAGGTGACACAGGAAGACTTAAACTTACTTTGAATAATGAAATAATTTTTATTAATACGTATCCTCTCTATGTTTTGTTTCCTTTGATATTGATGAAGAATCCTGTATTATAGCAAAAGATGTGTTTCACGGCCACAGATAAATTTTATCTTTATAATGTCACAAAGGAAAGATGGGAAATGTCATAATCTTTGTTTCGCAAGAATTTGGATCTATTTCAACAATTCCGTCATGAAAGTAATTGTGAAAACAAACGAACAGCTCAATTTTGTTCCTAATGCAAACCCTGAGCTGCTTCGAATTTGACATCTAAGATTCAATTATGGTTCCCCCCCCCCTGTAAATTTTGAATCTTCCTGTCACGTCCGTAAATTCAAGGAGTATAAATTACATTTATCACTTGTTCCTCTCGGCACGCTTGCGGTGTTAAAGTTAACTAGACTTTGTTTTGATATCGCAGTTTAGTGTCCCCGCTTAGTAAGTTAAATCTTGTTGAAAGATGAGATATATCTTCGAAGTTTTAAACTGGGGTTCTCGCCTTTAAACTAGACATATTTTATACCAGTTGTCACCTCATAATACTTTGTTTCCTTTTTTTGATTGTGTCACAGACAAAATCTCCAAAATATATCGTGTTACAAAGTAAAAGATTTCAGAGGGATACATACGATCAAGAATATTTGCCAGAATTTGTACTGCTTACGAGTTCAAGGAATAAAGAAAAAATCGGAAACAACTATATTACAAGCCATGAGTGATTTCAAAGTAATCATTTCAGCCCTTTCTTTTGTGCTATGGGGATTCTGTTACATGGATGTTAGTGCTTCAGTCTCTTGTAATACAAGCACGACAGGGAATACATTAGATTTTGCTTACTGCTGTTGTAGAACAGTCAACATTTCTCTTATATCAATCAAAGGGTCTTCACTTTCTATCAATACCTCAATAGCAAGTTTAGCAAGAACCGTATCCACTTCTTTACCCTCTCCGTCGTCGACTGCGTCTATTTCACCATCCATCTCATTAAGCGCCTCCATTTTCACATCAAGTTATCTTGTGTCAGCTGCAAATTCAACTTTGTTTACAACTGCAACTTCAGTTTTGTCTTCGATTCACTCATCTTCCAGAGTACCATCATCAAACATATCAACAACATTAGCAATTAGTCCTACTTCAGTACTGCCAAGTGTCACTATCAGTTCATCGATTATAAATAAAGTTTCTGTAGATACAGGATCATGCTTTTACACTCAAGTATCCAATGGTGTTTACCAAGAGTGTCTTTGCTGGCATACAAGGAAAACACAAGTAACCTACAATTCAACATCCTCAGATCAGTACAGGTGCTTCAATGTCACTAAACCCAAGCCAAAGCTTTATATTGGTGGTTTCTTTGACACGGATTCCAGGTCGCATGTTAACGTACTCCCAGCAGCGGAGATGGCCGTCGCCGACATTAATAATCGTAGCGACATTCTGCCGAAGTATGACGTTGTACTTTTATCTAATATATCGACCAAGGTAAGAAAAGCAAAAATCAATTCTCCAAACTTCTTCTCTCATGACGTTAATTTTATTTCATTTAACGCAAGAGTAATAAGGCTAAAAACGACACAATTTTGACCTTGCTATCGTTCTCATATATAAAATTCCTTCTTTGATATTGTTCTTTATTCAAGGTCGAGGATGCTTTAGGCTTTCATTATCAAATACTTCTGACAGAAAGTTTGAAAACAGAACGGTGTTGGGGTCACAATGGACATTCAACTCCCATGCAACAGGTTGAAGCCCAGGCCACTGACTTTGTCACTTAAAGGCATTTGGCAGACCTTATGAAGAGTGCCAGAGACAGTCCCTGGCTTTTAGATTATGCCTCTCTCTAGCAAACAGTAATTTGTATTCCTTAGATATGCATGAACAGCCAAACACTGGCTCACAGCTTGATGGAGTGATTCACAATATTTAGTTATAGATTAAGTATTTACCAGTTTAATCTTGTAAATTTACCAAGGCTACTGTGCAAAAGCTGTACACAATTTTGTACGTTTAAAGAATATAAATAATATAAAGAATACGCCATTTTGAAATTTAGATTTATAAATAATACAATTTTTGATTTCTTGCGTCTATTGCTTACAGGGTTTACTTAATTACGGATCCAGAGTGCTGCTTAATTATTTGTACAGCGGACCTACAAAAATAGCATTGCTTGGGCCGCAAACAAATGATATTGCAAAAACAACAGGAGCCATAAGTGGTCTTCCAAGATTTCAGATTTTGCAAGTACGTGCTTTATTGTTTGCTTACATATGAGATACATCATGTATTTATTTCCTGTCATGTCTTTGAAAATCTGAATTTGAATTGTTTTGTGAACCAAACATTGATCTTTCTCTTCCCTTGTTGTTTTGAGTAATACATTCTTAGTCCTTTAAAATTGATCATTCACAGTAGTTGAATCAATTTCAACTTCAAAAAACTTTAATATTTTTTTATAATGTAATGACGGAAGAAAGCAAGAATTTGTTAAATAACTGGGGATCCATACTCCAAAACCCACATTTGTGCCTTTCATAACTTCAGCTGGAGCCCATGTACCGTACCCCAACACTAGATCTTGAACTAATCAATGACAATGAAGTTTTATGTTGTTATGCAGGTACTGATAAACTTTAAACATGCATGTTTAAGTCATAAGCATTTATATCATGCATAGAATGCCTTTGGAAGGATTTGTTATGATAAAAAGGTAGGCAAAAGGCCTTATAACATCAGACTTTTTTTATTTATTAGACTTATTAAAATAGGTTTAGGTGACGGCAATGGAGTCAGAACATTAGCAGACAGGAAGAAGCAGGCCTTTTCTTGCTTATCCAACTCTGCTCGAAAATTATATGAGGAAGGAAGGGAGTTTAATAATAGGATTCAAGCTCGGATGATTAATTCACAACCAAGAATTATCAATTTCCTACCGGCCTGGTTTGTAATTAAAAGCAAACGTTGATTGTGGATTGCGATTCCATTGCATTAAACTTGCATCGAATACAAACTTTATTTTCCAGATTGCATACGGTACGGACGATCCGATGCTATCACAACAGAGAACAGTGTTTCCGCATTTCTTTCGAACAAAACCCACACCGGAACTGCTATATAACGAAGCAAGAGTGGAAATCCTAAAACTGTTTCGATGGAAAAAAGTGGGATTGCTATATAGTACAGATTCGTATTATACAAAAGTAAGTTATGTAACTTGTTTACAGACTCTCCATTTTGCAACATGTAATTAGTTTTGGAAGAGAAATGTAGTAATTTATGCGATTAAACTATTGCTAGTTTAAACTATCTGATATGAGTAGTGTATCTGTCGACATATCTGACCATTTTTTATATTCTCTGAACGGAGCTGCAATTTATGTCCTGTTCTATGGTTAAGACCACAGTTTTTAAAGCCACGAGTGTACTCTCTGTACATTGTTGAATTAAAGAGTTATAATTTGAAAAGCAAGTTATGACGTACATTCCATATGAGACAAAATTACGGATTTTTTATCATACACTTAATGTCAAATAGAGCAGAATAGCCAGAGACAGGCAGGCTTGGGTTGTATTTAGACAGGGGCTCCCCCTATGAAGAGAGGCAATCCACCTGATGATAATTAATGTTAAGATTTTACTTGTTCTTGATTGAGTGCTGCTTAAATGCGTGTGATCTATTTACACTTAAGACAAGGGCTGTAAAGCTGGGGGCTCGGGGGGTCTCAGCCCCTAGTTATTTTTTCTTCTTTTTTAGAGGTGCTATAGCCCCCCTAGCTATTCTCCGATAAAGGTAATGTTCAATTTTTTAAATATGAGATCAAAATGGTCAATGATGTAAAAGCAATTATGACAGGAGGGTATAAGCAAACTCAAAGGTTCTAGTGGGTGATAACCTCATATCCCATAAATCTTTGTGGGCTTCGCCCATGTTTAGCACCATTCTATGAGAGCCCCCCTAGTTATTTATCTAGCTCTACACCCCTGCTTAAGACGTAATATTTACGTGAAGGTTGAGCGGGCTAGGACAAGCAGGGCAAATATAAAAGGTGTATAGCACACAAATTAACAATTCTCGTGTGACGATTTGTAGCAAGTAATATTCTTTACTCGTTCAATTAAAATTACCTATCTTCGTAAGTGAATGTTTTGAAATGCTGTCCACAGCACGATTTTCACTGAGAAAGTAAGCTTTCAAAAACTCATTGTATAGTAGAAATCGTTCATCCCAATTTTAGAAAAGCGTGATTGAATTATGACTGATACCTATAGCTTAATAGAAGAACCATGGCAACTTTACAATCTTGGTAAACAAGGATGATCCCACGATTACATGTGATTCACGACACGTGTTTTAATTTCATGACAAACCCACGCAATTTTCTATATATGTCTGATAATTGCAAAAAGTCGAAGTGTTCTCCTTTTTCATGTACTCGCAAAGGGAATAATTAGATCTAAAGTCTAACATCTTCTCTAATTACTCCAAAAGGCTTAAATACTTTAGATTAAGTTTGATTATGACGACGTTAATGATACGCTTAGACGTCAGAACTTCAGGATAGTTAATATAAACCCTTTCAGATTGCAAGGTATTATGTAGTGTTTAACTTGAAAGCTAAAAATATCAACAAAGTACAAGTCAGCTATCATGAAGTCTATTTTGAGGTAGATTATTATTGAGCCCAAACATTTAATCGCCCATGGCTATTTGCGGGACGAAGCAAAACACTAGACAATACAGTTTATCAGTTAACTGAAAGTGACTTAATTATGCAAAGAAAGCGTTGTCGACACGGGTTGTACCACAAACGTTGCCTTATTGTAACGTTGATTGAATACCCAACTTCAGACGAAAACACTCCTTGGTTATAAAACGTTTTACTAAGTCTTTATTCTCAGTACAGAATCAAAACTGGAAATGAGCCATTTCACATCGCATTATGTAATGCAAAAAAGACCTATCACGTTTCATTACTACAAGCCAGTCGCAAAAATTGCGATACTAAAGTTTCAAAGGTCGGAACTCATTTAAAGTATCGCTTTGTTACGTAAACAATCTTTGGGGCGATTTTGATAAACGTTAACCAAAATTTTCCATTTCTTATAAAAATCCAACTGCAAAGCAATGATTGCTAATCAATATTTTTTGACAATTTGTGTTCTGAGAATGATACGTAGACTGTAGTTTTTTTCCATCTACCTTCACCATGTCGAAATATTAAATTATAGAGAAGAGACCAATTAGGATCTTAACATTTTTGGGGCATGACTCCTATCTAAATACTCACACGTCTAAGCAATTTGCCAACGATTTACATTCCAGTTGACCAACCTCAAGGATTTGTTTTCTTGAAGACGGGGGCTTTATTACCTCTACACACTGACATGTCCTCCATAAGGAAATCGGGAACTCGTTTTAGCATATGACTTGTGCATTGTTTAGTGTAGATTTTACCATCGCAAGATAAGAGGATTTGCGAACAATGTCAAACGCTTTTAGGCCACAATGATCTCGTTTCATATGTGGCCATACCTCGTAATCCTTAATGCCTAGAAGAAAAGAGTTGTTACGTTTATCCTCACACATAACGTGAGATGGCTTGATATGAAAGAATCCAAGATCCTTGGACTCAAAAAATTGTAAGACCAGCGAGTCGCCTGACTATCCATAATTTGAAACAATGTTAAATTATTCAGAACAACAGCGTCGAAGGACTGGACATGTAAGTGTTTATATCATCTTTTATTATATTCTCAGCGCATATAAAACTTGCATTTTACTGCATGGGTATTTTTACTTTTGTAGATTAATCAGCTTTTGGTTCAACTCCTTAATAATGCAAAAATAAGTATTGTCGGAGAAGCATCTTTTGGAAGCAACCCTACTGGTGCAGTGGAGAGTTTAAAGGTAAATATGAAAAATATCAAAAGCACAAAGCTTCATCAGGATAATTATTTGTTACAACAATGTGAGAACCAGGACTTGGTTGGTTGTATCTTTCCCGAGAAAATCTTCCGCAATAATGCATGTGTTGTAGGAAACAAAACAAGCAATAATGCACGTGTTGCAAGTAACAAAGAATACAATTACGCATGTGTTGTAGATAACAAATCACTCAATAACGTATGTGTTGTAGGTAACAAATCAGAGGTGGATCAATACCTGCATTAATTATTTTCAACCGTCTCAAAAATAGATATAACAAGCTTACATTAGAATGACTTACTTTAGTGTGGTCAGAATTCATTCGAAGCTGCAAAATTACAACAGAGAATTAAAAAGTATACTTACATTTTGTTTCTCCTTCGTTATGACTGTCTTTGTATGGCTTTTGCATATATATATATATATATATATATATATATATATTCCTCAAGAGTGGAGCATTACCACAATAGCTGCACTAAGTGGGAGCCGACCGGGCTCGAACTTG
>JANTCA010001575.1:0-11912 GCA_024741275.1 Chironex yamaguchii | reverse complement strand
AATGAAAAAAATAGAAATCATAAAAAGAGGTGTCTGTTGCTAAGTTCCGTTTCCTGGAATGGAGCAAAGAAGCTCAACCAGTGGCAATATGAGTTCTTTTCGTCCATGGTAAGATACTGTTCTGTCTATAAGTTACTATTTGTTTGCATTAACGACCACGAACTTTTATTCATGCCTGGCAATACTCTTTATAGGGTGATGTGGACAACTGCTAAAAGACATTTCTACAGCAACCATGTTATTTTGTTCCTCAGAATATTCCATAAGGAAACTCTAAAGAATACAATAAAGGTGCAGTTTTTACCAATTTCCTGTGAAAATATATAAGCAAATACTTATCGTGTAAAAGTATTACTTCTGGCAAATTTATTGCAGTTACAAATACTGCCATTATCTTTTCTCTTAGATTATACTGTGTGACATACCCTGTACTGTTTCAAGGAAAACCTACCCCAAACGTTAGAGCAAAAATATCTGTCCTTGGCCGAAAGACGCTTGCAATTTGGACATTACAGGACTTACGCAAGGCGCACAGACAGAGATTTCATCTCGTTTGCTGCTTGAGTCGAGAATTGCAAATGTTTCTGAAGAAAATCTCGATCTTCTGAACACAACTCAAAATCCAAAACGTTCTAGTTACACATTGTCAGGTCCTCAAGAAGTCTCTATGGACCCTGAAGTGTTATGTTAGTTCAAAGTCACTAAATATTACAGATTGCTTTAAAATTGCCTTGAAAATTTGCAACATTGCGCTAAAAACATAATTAAAAGCTTTTTTCGTCTGACACTCTTCAGAGTATGAATTGTCCGAAAGGAAAGTATACGTAACTGCCAACCTTTTTTATATGAAACATGTCTCAAAACCAGCCAGTCATAAAAAGAAAGGACAAAAAACCAAAGAGAAAATGAAGAAACAAAACATTATTGAAAGAGTCCAAGTAAAAAAAACGAACTCTTTCTGCCTACAGAGTACTGGTTTTCTTGTTTTAATGTAGACAGACTCCAATGCACTTAGATGAAAGGACGATCTAGCTGTGCCGATTATCCGAAAATTCTTGTCCTTTTACATTTTGGCGCATTCTGAATTTTCTAGTAAATGTTGGCCCATGGCAGAATCGCATGTTTTGGCAGTCAATTTTGCTTTGCAAGCGCGAGATGGCTGTTCTCTAGAAGAAATTGATGCTTGGCGCACAGTGGCTGGAACTCGCTGTTTAGTCCTGTCATCCAATCTCTGTGAAGTGCGACCTACATACCGAGCTTCACATTAGCACAGAAATTCATATCGTACTAAGCTAATTTTGTGTGGCAGGTACACAATCCTTGTGAATGGATGGCAAGATCTTCCTAGTCGTGAAAACAATTCTTGGATTGACAGCAGAGAAACACTTAACTACAGCTTTTTACTCTGTGTTTCTATGCCAATAGAAACATTGCCTAGCCAAGGAAGTTTTAGGTATACAGGAGATTCTTGAGGCCCAAAAAATATTTCTGTTGCAAATTCAGAGGCAAAGTCTAGAAACAACATCCTCTGGATACCCGTTTTTAAGGAGAATAGATTTTATTTTCCGTAGTTCTAAATTCAATTTAGATTTTGAAAGATACAAAGTGCTCTGTGGCCAAGTGATCTGATGAAGCTGAATTTCCTCTTTTTTGGGGGGTAATAAACTGTCTTGTTTCTCTTCAACGATAAATTTGAGAGCCTGATGTAATTGGCTAAGTTTTTGAAAAAACTCGTCGCATTCCAGCTCTGTTTTAAAGATGACAAAAGTGTCATCAGTATAGGGAAAATAATCGGACATATTTTGGTTCTTTCGTTTTAAAATTCGCACCTCTTTGAAAGCCGACAAAAGAATTTTGCCAAACCTAGACTCAAGGGGCTACCCATTGCCACTATGTCCCTTTGTTGATACATTGCATTACTAAAGCTGAAATCAGGACCTCTGGTGACATAATCCATTAACTCAATAAGGTATTCTTTGGGATGGGGGGTTGTTCAACCTTTCCCTTGTACAAAGCATCGGTACATATTTTTATCATTTTATCAAGGGGGCAATTAGTGATAAAGCTGGTCAAATAAGCGTTTCACAAGAATCGATTTTGAGAATATGAACAGATTTTACAAAAGTGAAAGAGTCTTTAATGTACGTTTTGCTATAGCAAAGATAATGATAATGATCAATATGGTAAAGTCTCTAACATAATGAAGTTTCATCCATTGTTTGGCTTTCTATAACTTCTTTTGCAGTTTGCAGTTACTGTTAACTGTTACTGTTACTGTTTTTATCGACTGGAGACCTTTATTTTTTGCAGGAGTTGGGAGAGATTTGCCCTTTTTTGGGAGAAGGCAGAAGAGTTTGTTCAAAAGTTTTAAATGGTAACATATTGATTACTTTGGTTTTGTGGTAGAATCCTTAGAGTCAAGGGTTTAATACTGTGGTTTGCCATGTGTTGTTTATCTTTACTGAAATGTTAAAAGTATATATAGTAAAGTTGACACATCCCGTAAAATATTATTGATCAGAAATACTTTATAGTTATTGCATCTTTGACTCAAGGTCAGCAATCATGAATTCCAAAGTAATAAGTAAAAGTCCTTTTGATAATATTTTCGACAATCTACCTTATTTACAAAGCAATTGACTACTGAAGACTGATTTTCCTACTGAAACCAGGCCTTTTTATTCTTTACAATATGGCTTCTAGAACATTCGGGAATATGATGTCATATCTATTTATAGTAACTCCCAGAAAGTTCTTTCCCTAAAAATAGTTCTATGACGCAGTCATTTCATGATTGAAAATTCCAGTAAGATCTAAACTGGCACTGAGCCAGACAGCCAATATCAGTCACACAATTTCTCAGTCTGGTAAGCCAATATAATCCAGGCAGCGAAAACAAGACATCTGACTAATCAGTCAGAAACTGTTGAAATGATTGCCACAACAGCAAGTACTAAATTGTGGCTACTTCAGATTATGTTAAAAATTGAGTGTATTACACTAATTGTATAGTAATTTTCAGGTTTTATGTCTCAAAAAGACTGTTTAAATTGATAATACATTTGTAAATATTGGATGTATATTTGTAGAGAACAAAGCATTGAAAAGACCAAGTATGCAATCCTCGACATTTAACTTGAATTTTGAAAGTGAGAAAGCTGTCGACGGTGATAGAAATGGCAATATTCTTGCAAGATCTTGTTCACATACGAAAATGGAGTCCAGTCCATGGTGGCAAGTCGATCTTACTTCACGTCAATGCATTGCGTACGTCACATTGACCAATCGAGGAGATTGTTGCCCTGAACGATTGCGTAATTTTGAGATAAGAATTGGTTACGACAGTTATCAATGGAATCTACGGTACCTGATATGTGCAAGTCAAACTGAGGCAATGAAGGCTGCCGAGGAGAAATGTTTTAGATGCAAACCAGCACCAATATACGGGAGATTTGTTGTTGTTACAATCAATTTCACGGAAGCGCTAACGTTGTGCGAAGTTCAAGTCTTGACATGCTGAGGTACTGATCTTTAATTGCATAAGTGTTTCCATCATTTTACAATGACGGAAGATGTGCTCAATGAGAAAAAAACAATAGTACAAATGTAAAAAGAGCTAAGAGTAATGAAGAGTAATGGTTTAGAAATGAAAATGCTTACTACAGATCACACTGGCTTGGAAGATGGTTTTTGTCCAGCTATGGTTGAAAGGAGCAAAAGTCTTAGATCTGAAATATTTTTTGCTAAGCGGTGTCTTTCGAATTTTATTGGAAGGGAAAAAAGTTCAAGACTTCGATGCTTAACTTGGTTAGTCGTTTTACTAACCTGTTAAAGGGTACATTTCTCCTTATTTGTAAGGCTCTTCGTTCGTAAGCCAATAGGTTTATTTATGGATTTTCGGAATAACTGCAGAACGATTTCTCAACTTTCCTGCAAAGTTAATGACTAACATTTCTTACAGAGACGTTACTTCACATCAGAGCTTGCCTTTTATATAGTCTAGTATGGCTTATAGAGCAGTTTCCAGCACAAAAAGGTGTCAGAAAATATTGCCAGATTTACTCTTAAGTTCCCTAATGAGTGTTAATGAGGGATAACACATCTACCAATGTAAGTAGGACGTTTTCAAGATTTAAGATGAGTTTTATTGTTAAAGAATTCGAATAAAAGTCAGTAATCACAGACAAAAGTAATGAAATTACGATTAATTGTGTTATAAGGAATCAACGTCCAGGAGTTCAAGAGAGTCGTTGAAATCTAAAGCAAGATTCTCAGAAAGGCAAAATAGAAAATGGTCAGTAAAAGGTTCCTTTCTAACAATATTGTAATATGCATGACTTGGGGTATAGCTTAATTTTAAGTAAAAGATAAATTCAAGTCATTAGACTTGCATTAGCACATTTCACAGCAGACATTGCATTACAACTAAGGCAAATATGGCGTCACTTTCAAATATCCCCGACATTCACTATTAAACTGGCTGAGTCATGGCATAGCCAGGGATGGATTACGACTTCTCTGACAAGATTCGGCAGAAAAAATAATATTGAGACGCCAGTGGTTTTTATGATATCAAAGCTAACAAAAAATTGAAAATGTCCCTTATAACGGAGGATGAAAATATCAGATTCAAAATTTTTCAAGTTAAATTTTATAATCTGTTTAACAAATTTGATTTTGGAAAAACTAATTAGCTTTAATAGCACTGCCAGGCGCCACTGCTGTTGATATGTTTCCAATGCAAATCGGATAAATATCCAACATGGCCGACGGATGGTCTGATGAATGTTTTTCTGTTTAGCAGAAACACAAGCACATACTCTAGGCTAAGAGCTGATAATGATTCTAGCAAAATATCGAAATTAAGTACACTGAGCAAACGCAGAACAAATAATTGTCTGCGTAGTTTTGGAAAGGGAAAGAAATTTGTTCAACTGTTGTGCTATCCACCTTTGATTGATTTTTGGATTGGTCAGACCAATGATTTTATTATTCGTTTTCCAAAAATGAGAAACCTCGGGTATTAAGTTACATGTCCTCATTAGTTTAGTTTTTGCTGGCCAACCTAACAAGAAAGGAGGAACATAATGTTTACGATTCCAGTGATTCCCTTCTTGATTCTGACTACATGGCATTTAAAAAATACATACACAGGGAGGTATATACGCACGCACACCTTCCACGAAAGTGCAGTCTTCTAATACGACAGAAACTTTGTATGAAAATGTTGCCATAGATGTATGCTGTTCTTTTTGACGATTCATACTCTGAAAGGTGTCAGACTCAAAGAATTTTTCAAGTATGTTTTTAGCTTTATGATGGCAATTCTTACAAATACCATAAAAAAATTGTTTCAGTATTTCAAGCCATGGTACACAGAAGGACAAATTGGCGAGCCCAACAACATAGTCGAGATCAAAAGTTGGCTGAGATTTCTATTTATTATTATAAATTATGCTTGGGGAACAGGGTTGTTCCTGAATTCATTCCTTGTCGAATATCAAGATCTAAGGCCAAACTCAATCTTGCCATCGAGCTGGCATTTTTCAAGGATGAAGTTGACAAAACAAAATTGAAGAACTTTTTGCTGAATTTGAAATTCTGTATGCCCAACAAAGTAAACGTAAAGCATCGTCTGAAGGAGGAATCAATTCGTCAAAAGCCCTTTTGAGTGATTTGACACATGATTATTGCGGCACTGGGAAGACCTTGCCATCCATTCATAAGTATTTTGCACCTACTACACAAAAAAGCTTAGTAGTATATGAAGTTTTGTACCGATGTGAAGCTGGGTGTGCAGGTCGCACTTCTAAGATTGGATGACACGATCAAATAGCATGTTCCAGCCACCGTCCGCCAAGCACCAATTACTACTACAGAACAGCCCTCTTGCGCTTGGGAAGCAAAGATAACTGCCAAAACATACGATTCTGCCATAGACCAACATCCACTACAAACTTCAGAACTCACTAATATGTATAAGGACGAGAATTTTCGGATAATTGGCACAGGTGTGCCAATTATCTAAGTGTATTGGAGTCCGTCTAAATTAAAACGAGAAGACCAGTACTCTGTAGGCAGAAAGAGTTCGCTTTTTTCTTGGGCTCTTCCAATAATGTTTTATTTCTTCATCTTATCTTTATTGTTCCCTTTCTTATTTATGATTAGCTAGTTTTTGATGCACGTTTAGTATATAAAGGTTGACATATATCTATACTTTTCTTTCTGATGATTTATACTCTGAAGAGTGTCAGACGAAAAACGTTTTTAAGTATGTTTTTAGCACAATGTCGCAAGTTTTCAAGGCGATAGTTCAAACGCACGAAAAGTGTAAAAATCTCACAACTCTCTCAAAGCCTCTGTTACGAAGAACTCGCTGAATGAAGCAACTCTTGACAAAAGCAAAGGCAATTGAGATCCGAATAGACCAAAGGAGAATGTTCCTGAAGTTTTGAAACAGTAAATGAGAAAGAAGAAGAAAGAAAGACAAAATTACTAAGAGAAAAGCTCTATTGAATCTGAAAACAACTCAGCTACATTAAAACAAATAAAAGGGACCACTGAAAGTATGAAGGTTAGCTTATGATTGTCGGCGTCTTCAAACTGAGGCACCTAAACACTGAAGTGAGACAAATGAACATCCTGTCATTGAGAAGCATCCATTAAAATGGGAAAATTTTATAACAATGTTATTATAGTTTACGCAGATACAACCGTTGTTGCGTCACTGACCCAAGAAGAACTGTGCAAGGAAACGATGGGTACTGTGGAAAGAATACAGAAAATATGCCCTGTAAAAGGAAAGGTTCTCACGAGCTTAATACTAACATTTCTAAGCTAAATAGAGTATTGGCAGATAACCTGCTCCTAGATGGATTCGATTTGATAGTGAACAGTAAAATTCTATTTAGTAATTTCAAACAAAATTTTGTAAACATTCATGCAAGGAGGAAGTAAACAAATTTGCAGGCATTCTAATAAGCTTTACAAAGCATTGCTAGCAGAGTCTCAGCTCATTTAGTAGCTTCAATTGAGGGAAGCAGTATCTGAGTAAGAGCAATGGTCTTAAAATTGCGTTCCTAAATATAGTTTCCAACAGGAAATGTAGTAATGAACTCAGCAGTATATTGCATGGCAATGATATTGATATAATCGATCTTAGAGAACCCCAGCTGGACGAAAAAATTTAAGATCTTGAGGACTTGATGGAAGGCTATACCATATTCCGTAATGACTCCAACATTAATGGAAAAGGGGGGCAATTTATGTTAAAAATTTTTTATCTCAGTTTGTCCTCAGAAATATAAGCTTAAAAGTCTGAGAGCAAACAATAAAATGCAAGGTTATCATTCCTTATTTTCTGATATCGACCACCGACGTTTGGTGTTGATGATCCAACATTTGACCTCAGGAAAGCTCCTGGAGACGTAGACAGGGAAGAAAAGGAAATTAGCTTAATTGGTGACTTCAAGTGATTATTAAGAATTATAGAAATGCTAATGTAAGAAAGCTAAAGCTTGTCTATTTCAAATATCATACTGACCTGTTTATTAAAACATATACGAATGTCACAGTAACAACAACGGAATTAAGTAAACAGAGAGAAAGGAAATCACTCATTGACTATTTCTCTACTTCAAATATACCTTGAGGATGAACTTCCTGGAAAATGGGATGGTAGACCATTATTTTGTGCATGGAGTTGTGAACATAATAAATGCCTTGTGGCTAAAAAAGCAAAGGGTTAAAAGCAAAATGGTTGAATCTCGAACAAGGAACAAATATAACAAGGCTCTTTTCCTGCATGACGTACGGCTCATACCCTTTGTTAGTAACCCTCCTACCATAGGCAGCACTTTTCAGAAGATCTTCAATTAATTTTTAAATGCACATGCTCCAATCAGTAAGGAAGAGTAACATCGGACATTGCACCATTGTCATTACAAAATCTGAAAACATCAATGACGACTAGGGACACTTTGAAAAAAGTGGCGAAGAAAGGGTCCAATGATGTGGTCCAAAACACCTTAAGAAATTAGCAGGACAAATTAGGTATCTTATCCAGGATTATTACCGGGGTTTATCAAGAAATTAAAGAAAACCCAACAAGATATGGAAAACTATCAATAGAGTTTAAAACAGGGGTTTAATGATATCATCAGGTATTGAAATCAACAACAAGCCTATATTAAAGGAGCCAGACATTCTTGAGGAGTTAAATTGCCATTTTATCTTTATCAGGCTAAAGCTTGCAAAATTAATAAAGACCTGATGATAACTGTTTAGAGTTTATTACCCAGCAATCTACAAAAGTGCTTCTTAAATCAGTTGAGAAACTGTATGTACAAAATTATATCAATGAGCTTAAAATTGCAAAAGCTTTAGATCCTGATAACGTTACTGTAACTGTGCTTACAGATGCACGCTAATTTATTGCATATTCATTTGTGCTGATTACAACGTCACTACGAACTGGCTTTTTTTCTGAAATTTGGGAATTTGCGAGAATTACAAGGTTACCGGATATAAACGACTATAGGCCCATTTCTGTAATCTCCGTGATTTTTAGGATGCTTAAGCTGGTAAGAGAAAATCATCTATTTGAATTTCTCAGTTAATTCTAAATTATATGAAACGGTGTCTTAATGTCTCTCTGGCCAGCATCTAAGCTGATGACACCCATATAACAATTGCTTCGAATGATGTCGCAAAACTAGTTTTGGACGCACATCAAGAGCTATCTTATCTCTCCGAGTAGATGAGAATAAATAAACGCAACCAAAACGGAATTCATGATCATAAGATGAAGAATCTAAACCTTTCAGACGTATAGAAACTGAATAAATTTCAATAGAAGAAGAGTCAATCATATGAAATCTCTCGTATTAAAGTTGATGAAAAACTAACTTGAGATAAAAGGTTTAAGTGCATTAAAAACCAAATGAGTGGATGAAGAATAAAAATATCTCCGAGGAGAATAAAAATATCGTTCATTAATCTCAACTGTGTCATGTATATTACGCGTTAGTTGAAATTTATTTGTAGTATGGTGATGCTATTTGCAGTAGTCTATCTAAAACAAAGCTAGCTACTCTCCAACACTTTCAAGATCAACCTTATTCAATAATAGAAAATACATAGAAAAAAGCCTGGTAACCTTCGTGATTAAATGAAGGAAACCTCTTCCAGTACAACCAAAATGGAATGATTTACTTGGTTCTAAAAGTCTCTGGGACATATACCAACCGAGTTTTTTCATTTAATCTATAAAACAAGGCACTGTCATGATCTCCAGATCTCCAAGTTAAATACAGAATGTGCAAAAGGGGCTTTCATTACTCAGCTCTTGAAATTATGAACGATACACTATATACCTAAAAGCTTGAATACGAAACACAACTTCCTGAAAGAAAGCAATAATCTAGATCATATAAGGTTAAGTA
The DNA here is from genome assembly GCA_024741275.1 of Chironex yamaguchii. NCBI lineage: Eukaryota > Metazoa > Cnidaria > Cubozoa > Chirodropida > Chirodropidae > Chironex > Chironex yamaguchii. The sequence goes on along the minus strand of JANTCA010001575.1, from coordinate 2,469 downwards.
GTTAAATAATCGTAATTAGTTATAATTGTTATAATTTGGCAAAGGGTCACTTTGTGTATAAAGAATTTAAATTAAAACACAAAATGTTTGTGCTGTCCACTGGAGTCTCATCCTGTTGATATAGTGGGTGCTAATGCTTGGAGCGAGAGTGCTTCCATATTACCTTTGACCTGATAGAGCCAACAAGCCAGGCTAACTTTACAAAGAGGGATGTAAAATGCATCCCTTTCTTCTAGTGTCACTGGGAGAGTTAGGACATAAGCTTAGATGAGACTAACCTGTGCTGTGTATCATCTGTAAAGACATTTGAAGTTGAGAGTGAGTGATTGGTTAGGCAATCGTGCTAATTTGCGTACCTCACATAAAATGTCATGCATTTGTTGGTGGATATCTGGATGCTCACACCGAAAGACAGCGAAGTATTTTTTACGTATCGAGCCATTCCCTTTAGCAATGTTTTACTGCGAATAACGACCTCTGTCCTGTGGAGAGACAGCTCTGTGTCTATGAATGCAAACTTGCGCGCAGAAGTGTGCAGGCCATGCGAATGCACACCCAAACTGAACATTGCAAGAAGGTAACAGAATAGTGGCGGTAGCATAATGTTTGCCTAGCGTATCTGGCGCAAATGTTCACCTTGTCAAACAACGACAACCCTCAGATGTAACGGTTTCTGAATTGCAACTTGCTGTTTTCTGCCTTGCTGCATTTTAGTAACAGTTCTTGGTACAATGTGCCTAGGCAGACAAAAGTAAGAGTGAATACACACTCGTCTGAATCCGAACACCTTTGATCCTTGAAAGATGGGTGCGGTATGGTGATCGGAATAGAATTTGATGGGGATTTTATCTATAATGTCTTTGACTGGATAATTAAACGAATGATAATAAACGATTAGTGGGATACACAATCCCGGCTGCTATTAGTTAGGATTAAGGGACACAACATCAGTCCATGTAAGGCCAAAACCACGGGATAGGTAGGGCATGGATAGGTTTTGGGGATGAACTCTGGTCGGAACAAAGTAGCAAATGCCATCCAATCTGTGCTGAATGTCAAGTTCGTAAATACAGATGAGACTTAGTTGTCCCAGGTGGCAGTAAAGTAAGATTTTTTCAGCAAATGGAGGATGAATCTTAGTACAAGTAGTTATTTTAGCAAGTTTATTTGTAACAGATTATGGTTAGTGCAAATAATTGGCGAGGAAATTTTTAGAGATTGACAACGCAATCTCTAAAAATCTATGATGGTATACTTTGTACGTCACTCGAATACATTTCGTTTATAAATACATATTGATAATACCAAAATGAAACAAGAGCATTAAAAGCAGTCACCTATATCAAGCCAAATTTTCATTTCTTTAACAGTCATCTATTTGAACAAAATTACATCAAAATCGATAAAGACGGACAGCGTGACCACGAGAGCAACAATATTGTCACTGAAGTTTTCCAGGTTTTTTTCTTTTTATTCTTACATCTTCTCCTCTTTCATTTTGCGATTTATGGTAAAAAGTACTACATATACGTTTGTAATAATGTTATCTCTGAAGATATCAATAGGTTTTGACGGAAGATTAGTAAATTATTTTATTACTACAATCATGCCTCTTGCTCTGAAAACTCTCAGCCTGGTTCATATATTAATGAGTAAATTACGTTTTTCAACCGGCATATCAATTAATTGCTACTTTCCACAGTTTGTTGCAAAATTGTTTATCTGTGCCTTCCTTCAGCCATAATATCAGTTTAACCGTCTTTGTTTTGAATTATCAACGTATATTTAAAAGCTTCAAACAGATAGCTTCCACTGTCAAACTTGTCAAAAGTTACAACACAACAAACTAATGAGCATCATTACATATAGATCTCCCAAGCTTTGGATAGATTCATAAGGCAATTCGTCTTATTGTGTAATCAAACTCTTCACGCAAATACGGGATTTTTCTTCTGATCTGGGAATGTTATGTCCCAATGCAGTGCTTTCTTAGTTCAAAATCTCGAATCCATCCCAGGAACAGCTTATATTTTCCTCCTTTGCGCCCCATTTGCATTTTTCTCCCTCGCGCAGCATGGCTTCTCATTGTGTGTAATATCAATTGCCCTTATTATATATAAAACTCGAAAGGTGATATCATAAACTTACATTAAGTGGACCATAATTTGCTTGAAATTTCTCAGAGTTTCACTAAGCATGTTGACGTTATCTCGCTGATAATCTTTGGAATTGAGGGAGTAACATTGGTAAATGCTTTTATGCAATTATAATGTGACCATAAACATTTTTGATGTTTTGGTGGAAAAAACTGACACTTGTTCTAACAACAGTTTACCGAAAAGCTACTTTTACTGGTCAGTACATTCGTTGGGATTCTTTCTGTCCAAAAAAGAGGAAAATCAACCTCATCAAAACACTTGCCCATAGAGCACTTTGTATCTGTTCAAAATCGAAGTTAAATTCGGAACT
>JANTCA010001574.1:0-11913 GCA_024741275.1 Chironex yamaguchii | reverse complement strand
CCCCAGTCATACAGAAGGAAGAAAAAGTGCAAGACTGTAAAGATGGAACTGAATAAGCTGCTCTTATGCGAAGGAACAGAAATAAAAGTGTAAGTATGATTAATCCTATTGAGCTGTTTAACTCTGTAGGAAAGGCGTCAGGTTTAAAGTTGGGATATCCTGGTTCGAAGCTCACGTGGTCATAGTTTCAACATCACAGCTTCAGGTCCGTATGCTGAGCACAATAAATTGAGTGACAGTGAGAAGATATGACAACAAGAACTGCAGACAAGGCAACAACAGCAAAGTACATCCCATGACATCCACGCCGCTAATGACCTACGTTTTGTCTGGATTTGTCAAGCTAGCCAATAATAATACCTATCGTATGGGCCATTCCGACGGACTAAACACAAAGATGGTGGTTTAGGTATGCCTGCCTGATCGAGTTTTCTTACCTCTTCAGTACCCTAATGCTGTTTGGTAATGTCTGTACGGTGTTTACTTGGACATGCATAAAATTTTAGCTTTAAGAGCTGGAAAAGTTTTTTTAGCATACTCGTTACTGACTGTAGCTGATTCCCATGCCAGGGTTTGGGAATTCTACTACTAGGAAGCGAGCTCTTTATGAGAGTGGGATCCCGTTACTTTGTCTCACTAATGATTTGTGGTAACGCAGGTTCGAACTCGCACACCTCAAACTTGCAAGATCGTCATCTTATCCACTATTTGAGACAGGAAATAAAAAACATTTCATAGGCTATAGGCAGTAACTGTACCCGTAGAAAGGTAATAAATATAAAAGGAAGTCATGACAATAAAAGACCCCTGTAACGACAGACTTGATGGAAAGCATTTTTGTGGTTAGCGATAATTTCGAAATTTGAGTCTTGTAAAATTCTGGGTCTTATAAGAGTAGTTGGACAACAGACAAAAATACGTTAAATAGGTTGAGTTATGTGGTCCTAAAGGATCCCAGAGACAGTTTGTTTCCTTTACTTGAGGAAGATCAAAGCTATTGAGCTAAATGTCAACAGGGAAGGACGCGCGTATGCAACTATTATGCAAAGTTGCTACAGGAATAAACAAAAACACTTGTCAAACATAAAAGTAAACAAGGATGTTTTACGTTTATCATGATAGTTTTGAGTCGTAAGCTCTTTGTTGAGCTACGTTTCGAAAGGTCCTTCTCCTATCCTCGGGCTAGAATGGGAGAAGGATCTCTCGAAACGTAGCTTAGAAAAAGCTTACGACAACATAAACTTCAAACATCAGTGGCCTCCTCTGAGTCGACTAGGATTTTTAAAATGATAAAAGCAGACACTCAGGGAAGTACGATTTTCTGGATTAATTTTTGCACTATGTCTTGGAAAATTCTACAGACCTTATCACTTAAAAACGCTGGATAACAAAATTAAAGCCGTCAACGGCACTTCATACAGCTCCTGGGCTACAGTAAAGGGATCGAAATACTAGGGAATTTGAAAAATTAAGTATTAGGATAATTTGTTTTGAGCTTGCGAATCAGAAATAACTGTACATAACCACAAAGATAAATGTCAAGGACTGTGTACTTACTTCTCAAGCAGCTTGGCTGCTATTTGTGGTTGCACACGATCATATTTTCTGTTTGGGCTGCCTCTCTCCTTATATTCTGCACAATAATTAGCCCAATCACCACCAACAAGCAGATCGACGATCTATATGAACAGCAGAAATAAACAAAAAGGAATCAGGGGGCATAATAGAATGTTGGAAAATTGCATCCCTGGGCTCTTGTGAGTTGCGAATTCAAAAACAGATATTTTATATGTCTGCAGGACACTGAATTCACAAGTCTCTCCTTAACTGTCCTGACTCGAAGAAATATGTTAGCGTGATCACAAATGGTCACTACATTTACAAAATTAATAACCATTGGCTTAAAAACATTAAAAGGGAATTTTTAGAGAAAAAAATGATGAGGAAACTCAACAAAGGAAAAATCTTGAAGGACTTCAAGAGGAGAATCCAAGTTCTATGAAATACTAACAGGTAAAGTTGAAATAAAATAATAAACGAATATATGTAATACAACCATCTATAACAATTCATGGCGGAATAACAAGTGTGTAGTAAAAGCGCAACACATCATAAAGTAGACATCAGCTATTTGTATTTCTTAGAAAACCAACGTATCTGTTTAAATAAGGCAATGTTAAAACAACCAAAACGTGAATCTGACAAGATTTTTCAAAAAAAGAAACAAAAAACAGCGTTTGTGAGTAAGATAAGAACGCCTACCTAACCCGTAAATTATGTACATAAATACAGATCAACCAGTTATAAGCTCAAATAGTAAGAGTTATCTATTCTTTTGGTCGTCTAAAGTGATGCTCAATATTTCCCACACAATAAAACATCTCGCGTATACCGTTTTGCCACGAACTAATAATAAACATCTACCAAAACACCTTTTTGCAATTCATAAACCGATAGGCTGCATTTTTGTTACCAATATTACAGGACAAGAGGGCAAATCTATGAAAAAGGATAAACACAAAGTCCTCTGCGACTTAGAATATTTTGAAAACGTTAAGAATACTGAAACACTGAAAAACCTTTTGCCGCATTCTAAAAAGTACGTTGATCCATAAAAGAAAACCACATCGAGAGTATCAGCTTTATGTAATAAAGCTATCATTTTTTTTCGCGGTTTGTCTGTCAATTTGCACTGATGTTGTTAGTCTATTAACCAACACTTGCTAGTCATAGGAGTTCACCTCTTCACTTGGAACTCATAAAGGGAATTGTTGCATATATTTTCAATAAATTTCTCAAATAGTATCTTTTCATGACATTCAGACATATAACATTGCCAATCTAGATGCAGGCCAGTACTCAATGTAGTGCAGTAGTACAATGCAATGTCAGTTTTAAAAAAAACACCAATTGAGTACTCAAGTAATGACGTCATAAAAATCTATTTTTAAACTTTATAAAGTCTGATCTTGGATTTTGAAAAAATAACGCTATTTATGAAATTCATTTAAATCTCAGAAAAATTGCTTCAAATATGACAAATGGAAGATTCAAAACTTCCTACAGAACTACTGTGGTATTAGCTCTATTTGTGAAATCATGAACCAGACTTAAAAAACAATGCTTTGGTAGGAAATGAACCATCGATTTGCCATATCTCTGATAATATTAGATAGATTTGTATAAAAATTTCATATCTGGGGTCATTTTATGATACTATACCATCATCTGCGGTTATCTGGTGTTTTGTTGCTTTTTATTCAAGTTGCCAATTGCAAGTTACCTTACTTTATTATTATTATCATGATCATCATATCATCATCATTACCACCACCACCACCACCACAACTTTGCCCAGAAATTCTGAAAACTAAGTACTCAATTCTCTGCTACACTGTACTGTACCAATTACCTGTCTAAGCTCCACAAAAGTAAGTTCTAACGTTCCTTCCTCGAATCCTTGAACAGGCTGCGATGCAGCAAACTCTGAAACGAAGATGCAAAATTACAATACTCGTGAGGTGGATGATGGAAGCTATGCCTTGTCAAAAATGATATTTAAGCTTTAACAATGTACGTCATTTCGAATTCGTTGCCAACGCGAACAGAAAACGACATTATTTAACTTTTATTTCAGCAACAGTATCTCACATGGTGATCACCACTGCACAAAAATTCGACGACTAAACAAAAAGTAGTGACTGTTATGGCCAAAATCTGCGAAACGGATGTGGAATGGCCAAACATGACTTAGTCAGTCCTACTTCCATCTTGGTATTTACCAATAACGGACTTCAACAAGAAGCATAATGATTAAGGTTTAGGAAACTATATACGTAAATCGCGGACAATCAACAAGTACTAGTAAAAACCTGCTTATGCATACTTTGTTTAAGAAATAAGAAGGGGCATCTACACCGATCTTTGTGAAATTTTGAGTCATGTTATGATATTATACCATCATCTGCGGTTATCTGGTGTTTTGTTGCTTTTTATTCAAGTTGCCAATTGCAAGTTACGTTTACTTTATTATTATTATTATCATCATCATCATATCATCATCATCACCACCACCACCACGAGGAAACGAGGAAAACGGTGGATACATTCACCATTAAAGACCAAAGTAAACTAAACGCATACCAGCTATAATCAATAAAATCTGGATACGCTGGACAAGACATATGCCCAAGGTAGACATATGACTACCTTTTATTGTGGACTTAGCCAGAAATGGACATAGGAAACGAGAAATGTCACGCTTTAAGGCCAGTATACTAGTTAACAATGTATTACCAAAACTGCTAGACAATGTCTTGCTTCCAAAGGCATGTCTTAACAGCAGAACCACTAGCATACGATAAAGTACCGGTCAGGGCTTTGGAAAAGCTTCCTAGTGATAAATAAATTGTCTAGTTAACATTTATAAAGCTCTGTATCTGTTACCGCACAGATTCGTCTGATCATGGTAACAGACGACAATGTTGATTTTGCAGTGCAAGTTAGGATATAAAATTGGCCAATAAGAAAGAAACAACTTACAATTGTGCAAGGAAAAATAAAGAGAACTATACAACAACCCCCCCACCCCTCCAAAAAAACCAACAACAGACCACACAAAAAGAAAAACGTAAGAGAATTTGTAAACTACTAACGACTAGTCAAACAGTCAAAATGAAACAACAAATTCCAATAACAAAAAATACGCCAATTGTCATGGGGTTACGTCAATACACACCCAACAATGAGTGGGCTGATTGACTACAAGTCTTTCGATCTTTTCTATTGCGCTGTTCAGTACAGTAGGAAGAAGTTAAATTTGTAAACGTAAGACCCGCGTTCGAAGCCCAGGTGGTAAGAATCTAACTTTACTTCTGTTCCATAGAACTGTTTATCAATTAATTCTAGGATAACTCTTGGCTGAAACTTTAAGTTTGTTTGCTTTTTTGAGTTCTTATTCTGTCACTTCATAAATGGCAATACGGGGCCCAGTAGCAACATTGATACAACCATCACATTTGAAGTGTCAGAAGAACAAAAACATTTTGGTCACCTTCACACTTCCTCAAGTCCACATCAAATCCACCCAGTCCATACTTATTGATCTGCTTGACCTAGGGAATTAAAAACTTAAAACTACATACCGTTTCAAGAAATAAATCTACATCGGAATTCAACTTTTCGAAATTATTATGAGCCAAAGAAATAATTTTCAGAAGTCAATCTTCCTAAAAATTAAGGAACCACAGATGACTGATGACAAAAACAATAACAAGCGAAGAATTTTTTAGCTCTTAAATGGCCATGTTAATTGCTTACACACAAAGGACTTAAAAAGGAAAAGAATTGCATATCCAAGTACCATACAGAACTATTTGTTAGCCGAAGGAAAAAATTAAGGTGGAATGCGAATATGATTAATTGAACATTTGTCTAATGTTTTCGGACTAAGGGCTTTTTATTGGAAAAATCAAAAGGCAGTGGTTTCAAGAAAACGGGAAATCAGCTCGAAAAATCGGGGAATTCCAAAAGTCAAAATCTAAAATATTTACAGTAAATCATCAGTTATTTGTACTAGATCAAAAAGACCAGAAATGAGTGTGAAAAATTTGACCAAAACTTTTGATGTTCGAAAAGTTGTACTTGTACCGTAAAGATGACATGTAATCAGAACATTCTGACATGAGGGATGGAATTACGTAAAAATGTAGAAGTACGTTCTTGGTAATAAAATGCGACGAACGAAGGAGTTTATCTATTGTATAATGATGTAAGGTGAGGTTGATACCATACTCTTCGTCACGATTTTCTCCTGTAGAGGCAGCTGCCACTGCCCATTGCAACCATTAATTTCATTTACAACCGTAATGAAGCCACTGAAAATAAAAATATTTTTCCCAATCCCAGTCATCAGTGTCAATCCGTAACGACCAATGCTAAATCTGCCCATGGACAACACATTGTATTTCAGCTAAGAAAGGTGGCCTTCGCGATTTATTGGGTATCGATGACAGCATCAGATGTCAAGGCAATTCTTCCAATCCACCTCTTTGAAACATTCCTGAGCTCCTTTGTTCGCCTAAGGATGAGGTTGAACTCTTTTCCAATCTTTCTTGTAGTAACTCTGCCTCTGATTCAGGATATCCACGTCCTGACTTCACATTTAAAACTCATAAATCTCGTTCCGACATCAAAATCACAGTCTCCCAAATCACCTTTATAACTGAAACGATCGATCCGTCTTAAGTTACAGCTTTTGATGGTATCCTGTCATCGCGCTTCAGAACTGTTTGGCAAAGCTGTCTCCTGCAGCAGTAAACGTCCATCGCAAATGTTTTAATGAACTCTGCTTTAGATTGTCTACGAAGTTCCCAATAAGCATTATTATATTAAAAGTCAAATCCGTGTAACTTCATAAAATACTGTTACATATTTGGGCTGCAGTTTCTGTCAGTCCCTTTAATTTACTCAATCGAATAAAAAAGGCAAGCTGCAAGACGATTCTCTGTCATGCTGCCTCCCCATACAATGTTCTATAAAGATTTCATTGGCCATTATTCGAAGGATTTATTTCCTCTTAATTAAGACTCTTCAACAAACCTACAATTAAGACTCTTCAACAAACAAGCAGACGTGGTCATAAGTCTTAACCACTGTCAAAATGTTCCTGACTACCAAAAGTGATTTTTCAAATAGCTTATTTATAGAACTTCAAAAGTGGGCCACTCGTTGCTTGTTGAATGATATTCTGTTACATATGAGCTTCACAGTTTCTGTCCAACGTTAGCAAACATCTTTTTTCTTGATTACTCTTTGTACTTAACGCTTTTGCTTTCTTACTTATGTACATCGTCAAGTAGTTTTCATTCGGCTTTGCTACATCAAGAAGACTTTCATGATTATGACCATGCATTACAACATTACAACTCTACATCCTTAAGGCATTACTGTAATGGCCACGATCACGCATTACAGATTCCTGCATCAGCGTCCATGTCACAGTATATGTCCCCAAATCCTTAGACGGATCCTATTCGTTACAAGAACAAACCTCAAGATGCTTTCTTTTGGCATAAGACGAAAAATTGTCTCCAAACAGCCAGACTATGATACATGACTAAGATGAACTAAAATTTACATCATACACATTAAATCGTACACGTCCTTGGTTCACGACAATGTAGTAGCCTGGGGCTGGTGTATCCCAAATAAGCCATAAAACTGAGAAATGTTATCATCATCATGAAGAAGAAGAAAACAATTCACGCCTTAATTTACGACCTCCAATGTCGTAGTCACGCCACAGATAGCCCTTGCTACATGTTTAGGAGTCAACAGCCTGGCTTGAATACATTTTCCTAATTCAACTTCACTTTGTAGACTTCTATGTCTAGTGTATAACAGTCCAGATTTTTTATTAAAATGTTTTTAAATCTCTGCCCCGGTACTTGTTGAACTTCCTGCCTGCGACAAATAATAAATTAAGTTTACTCTACTAAAACTTACCACTACTAGAGCTGAGGCACAGGTAAACAGGAAACAATGAAAAGTGATAGATTCGAGAAGTGTCATTCGACTGTTTTAGCTCCTGTCTAGCATAGTTACACAAATATTCTCAAAAGTTTAATACTTCAAGTGTCTCCTAGTAATATTAAACACGTAATATGATGTACCTACCTCATCATCAAGTAGATATCTTTTCAAAGTGTTGGCCAAATGCTTGCATGACGACATACAGGCAGTTTTTGCTACATTCCCCTGCCAGAATTAATAAATGTAAACTATTAAGTACTAAATGTAGAATACAAAGCAATATTTGTGAAAGCCGACTTTAAATCTCCCAACAATATATGAATGATAACTACTGACCAATGGACGTCAAGGAAATTGTTCTTACATGAACTTCAAAAATCAATAAGTACATACCTCATATAAATAAATAAACAAATAAAAAATAAATAAAAAATGAGCACATAAATAATGAAAGAATGACTTTAACTGCACTCCAATTATGTTTGTTTCTGTTTTAGAACAGCAAACAAACAGGAGTTACCGTGTCAGAACAGCAAACAAACAGGAGTTACCGTGTCAGAACAGCAAACAAACAGGAGTTACCGTGTCAGAACAGCAAACAAACAAGAAGAGCTGCTGTTTTTGGACAGAAAAAAAGCAGTTGCCTGTTTTAGGATAGCAAACACTTAAAACTTTTCCGACTTTGTCTAACATGGGGTGAAAACATGTAACCTTGGTATCCGCTGTCTTTCAAAAAAGGCAGGGAGCGTTAGCCACTTGATGTAGATCTATTGAGAGGTAGCGCGGGCATAATCTTATGTCTAACGATGTGAATGATCTAGTGTATGTTGTTCCTAGCAAAAGAAAAAAAACTGCCTTAAGATACTGACCATAGAAAAAGGAAATTATTAAAATGTATAATTATCTTACAGGTAATTCTTCAAATGTAATAAAAGCTCCTTGCAAATAAGCAATCAAATCCATGAGATAGCCACTGGCTTGAGTGCGAGGTGCTGCCGGTGTCCAATTATAAGACGCTGTAACAAGAAAAAACACATAATTTAGACAATCTCCAGGAATTGATTTTATTTCCGTGATACACGAAAACGCAAAATGATAACCATTTCGACATGCGTATCCACATCTGGTTACCTTTACTTGCGTCAGGTTAGCTAACAAAAGTGTCCATGTTCACTTATAAAAGCTTTTGACTTGTTAGTTGTAGCAGTTGATTTTTTAAAATTAAATAACTGCAGCAAAATACACATCACAGAATTAAGTATTTTCAAAAATTAATTCGGCATACACTAAGCTAAATTATGGAGCAAGCTTACCGAGGCGATCTTAATGTGCATAAACTAGAAGAAAATTACATACTCTTTTAAGGTGAGGCCGGCAGGGATTGTAATATGAATGTATTGTAATGATAGGATAGAAAGTTTAAGATGGGAAGGAAGATGGCATTATATCTTATATGCACTAAAGATGGCAATGTAGTCAATAAGATCAAATGCTAAAATGCAGGAAAATACAAAATTGGACTGAGACAATAAAGTATGCAACAATTAGCTACAACAATAAAAGAATACAGCACAATACAACATAAAAGGATACAACGTACGATAACAGGATACAGAGCAAGATAGCACACAAGTACACCGTACAATACAAAACAAACGATACAGAATAACATATATAAAAAGATACAGTACACAACACAAAAGCATGTGTGTGTGATAGGTGTTCTGCCTCTTAGGGAGGTCCCACCTGTTATCTCCTCCAAAACTCCCGCACCTCTGCCCCTCTCTTCATCTCTTCATAACTTCTCACACCTTTTCTTTCATCCATCATCATGATTCTCTTTTTTCCTCTTGATCTTTTGCCTTCAAACCGTCCCTCGAGGACATCCTTCAACAAGCTGTCATCTCTCAAAGCATGACCTACCCAGCTCTTTTTCCTCATTTTGTCTCAGCTATTTGCAGTTTAGCTTCACCAACACTTAACAGCACAGCTTCAGTGGTGACTCGATCTGTCCACATTATCTTCTGCATTCTTCTCCAAACCCACAGACCATCAATTGTTTTCCTGTCAGCCTTCCTCAAAGTCCAGGTCTCGGCTCCATACAGCTCTTCAAACTCTTCTGCTTCTCAAAAGCTGCCTTTACCATTACCACTCTTGCCTTGATTTCCTTTTCACAGTAGCCATCATCCCATATGATGCTGCCTAAGTACTTGAACTGCAGTACTTGCTCCAGTTGCTGACCTTCTACTGTGATGTTTGCTTGTTACCGCTGTCTTCCTATCTGCATCACCTTCGTTTTTTGATGCTGATCCGCATCCCATATTCACTCACAACTTTATTGGTGAACTCCATAAATTTCTGCAATCCTTTCTCTGTGCTTGCTATCATTGCCTGATTGTCTGTAAATCTTATGGACTTCACAAGTTCTCCACCCATTTTAACTCCCTCATCAACAGTGTCAAGTGCTTCCCTTAGCATGGCCTCTACATAGATGTTGAATAGCAAAGGTGAGACGAGAAATCCTTGACGAACGCCTTTTCCAATAACTGCTGCGTCTGTCACACCTGAACGTGTTCACACAGAAGCTGTTTGCTTCAAGTGCAGCCCTGCTATCAACCTTCTGTCTCTCCAGTCTATGCCAGTCTCCTGCAGCAATTCCATCAGTTCTGACCAGCTGCCCTGTCGAAATCTTTTTCAAAGTCGACAAACACAACGACACATCCTGCTGAAATTCGATGCTTCTTTCACACAAGACATGCAGTACTGCAATGGCTTCTCTAGTTTCACAGCCTCTTCTGAATCCAAACTGGTCTCTTCCAATCCATTCATTTGCCCTCTTCTCCAGTCTAGTGGTTAGGATTTTGAGAAGCACTTTAGATCCATGAGAAATTAAGCTGATGGCGCGGTGGTCCTCACAGAGTATGGCATTCTACCTTTTCTCCAATGGTATCATCACAATTCTGTAAAAGTCCTCTGGCCATATACCGTCCTCGTAGATTTGCATACACAGGGCAGCAAACTGTTTCCTTGCTTCACCATCAAGATATTCAATAAACTAAGCCGGTATACCATCTTCTCCCTCTGCTTTCTTTCCTCGTAGTGACTCTATGGCAGCAATCACTTCGTTTTCTATTAGCTCTGGTCCAAGTGCATCTGCATCTACTTGCTGTTCTTCTCCCAGTGGTAGTCGTTCTGGCATTTCTTCATTACATTATAGATCTTCTATATACTGTTTTCATCTCGCCTTTATGTCTTGATCTTTCGATAAGAGGTTTCCCTGCTTAACTTCCAGAACCTGTTGACCTCAGCTACCACGTTTGGCTTCTGACAGCTGCTTCACTTTATGGTATATGACATCCATCTTTCCTCTTCGGGCTAGATCCTCAATCTCTTGACAATGTTGTTTTAACCAAAGTTCTCTTACCTGATCAGGGCCCTTATTGATAACAATATTCATAGTATTGACAAGGTTACCTTGCATAAATACTACTCTTATCATCTTATCATTATCATTTTTCTTCAGCAGTACTATTTGGTCTTGATGCTATCTTCTCTCCCACTTCTGAGCTCAATTTTACTCTTATCTCTGGTTCTTGCAGTGCTTCTCTGTCCCACCTCGTTCCTTTGGCTGCTTGTTTGGGTTTTTTCAGTTTTAGGCAGATTTTCATGCTTACAAGGTTTGTGATCGTTATTTATATCGGCACCAGGGAAAGTGCGAGCGTTTTTCACGCTGTTTCGATATCGCTCTTTCACAATAATGTAGTCCAGATGGTACCTTCTAAGGGATAGTTCACAAATGACGTCAACCACTTACAGAGGGGAGGGGGTACCTAAATGTTGACAGAAGTTGACAATATTTTGGGCAGGGACGGTGAGAGGAGGGTGAAAGTTGACGTCATTTTTTGAAAAAATATAATGATTCTAAAAGCTTAAACCTTCTCTTAACTCACTCGGGAGTTTATAAACAACCTTTTCACTACGTCAGTACCCTCCCTTCAATTATTGGCTGCTGTGTCTATTCATCTGTCCAGGAATTTTGTGGAAAACTGAAAAACGTGCACCTTAATGCCATTTGCCTCAAATTGTTCACCGTCATAAATGAGCCACTGTATGGGAAAACTCATTAACTGATCAGTGCAGTGCCCATGATGTTATTAACTGGATGAAGTACACGTCTAAAATATCTATTCAGAGAACACATCAACTAACTGGTGTGTTGCCATCATCAACATTACCGCTTCCTTGTCAACCCATGAACAACTCCAGATATGGAGAGATTTTCCTGCACATGCTGGTTGGTGATTAAAGCAGTGCATGAAGATTACCTGCTCCTGCTGTGCCACATTTTTGTTTATCAGCCTGCCTAATCTTTCCATTGTT
>JANTCA010001573.1:0-11913 GCA_024741275.1 Chironex yamaguchii | reverse complement strand
AATAATGTTTTGTTTCTTCATTTTCTCTTTCTTTGTTTCCTTTCTTGTTTATGATTGGCTAGTTTTGCTACGTGTTTTGTATAAATAGGTTGCCATATACATATACTTTCCTTTCTGACGATTCATACTCTGAAGCGTGTCAGACGAAGATTTTTAAGGATGTTGTTAGTACAATGCATTAAATTTTCAAGGCGATTTTCAAGTTTGTATCACAAAAAGAGTGGAACAAATCACCGTGTAGACAGACACCAAACAAAATATAGCCAAGACACTCAAGAAACAGATGTGAATTTTCTGCGTACACATCTACGAGATAAGCATATGTTGAGTAATATTAAGCAAATGTGTAAATATAGACGATTTAGTTATGGTGTCAATAAACATGTTAGGGAAGAACTGATCTACTCGGCGAAATTCTGTGCTTTGCTAATGCTTCCAGGTTTTGTTAATTTTATTTGGATTTCTTATTTTTGCTATTCATTTACTCTAATTTTTTTTCTGTTATTTTATTTTTTCTATTTTTTTCTGTTATTTTATTTTTTCTATTTTTTTCTGTATTTCTGTTACTTTTTACTGGTGCAAGTAATACTTTATGTTCTACGACGTTGTTTGTTTGTTTGCTTCGCATTTATTGATTTGCTTATTTATGTATTTAGTTGTTCATTTATGCTAGCGTGCTCGAGTGGCCAGAACACTTGAATTCTCATCAGAAGGTTTTAGGTTAAAATCGGCCTCGCGGTAAATGCATTACGACCATTATCAACAAGTGAACCAGGGAGGAGAACTGGGTACGATAGAACTACAAAAGTCGTCATCATGCATGAGCTAACACGATACCACAAACATAGATACGATCAAGGGTGCCCAGTGGTATTTAATTAGTTCATCACACTAGATCAATCAATCATAGTCATTAATTGAATACTGGTTCTATATGTGCTAATAGCAGTATAAACCACAAGAAAACTTGTTGGACAAAGCTTAGATGAGTTATATAATGTATGAATCACTGGAGCCATTCACGTGAATAGACGAATGCCTTTGATATACAGTGACCAGCCATTATTTATTTAGTTAGTTATTTATTCATTCATTTATCTATTTATTTATTTTTATTCATTTATTTATTTTTTTATTTGTTCATTTATTTATTTATTTATTTGTTTGTTCATTTATTTATTCATTTATTTATTTGTTTATTCGTTTGTTTAAGTACTATTTTGCTTACTTGTTAATCATTCTTTTATTTTTATACCCGTCCTTCCATTTGTTAAATACTCATGATCTTCCCAAACCAATATCCGTCCATCTGTCTAGCGGCTTGGTTGTGACAAATTACTTATGCATGTTATTCTAAGCGTGTATTGGATGCCATGTCAAAGTTTCAAGGTATCGTCTAAGCACGATTTTTAGCTGCGTGCTTGGCTACACACCTGGCCATCTCCGTGCGTGGCTGCATCCGTGGCTGCTTGCTCAGATTTCTATCTGTCTGTGTACTTGTCTGTCAGTCCATTCGTTTAGGCTACTAGCTGTACCAGGAAACACTTATTGGTCAACATACAGGTCTGTCTTTGATCCGCGTTATTAGTTCATTGTTGGCCTTCTTCATCGTTGCCTATCTATTCGTCTACTTCTGGTCTTCTGCGCTTCGAACAAGGTGATCGACAAGTTACGATTAATGATGTGTAATTAAACTTAGGATATAACAATCACTGCATGGTCTTTATCTTTGTAATTCGTGGATGTACCAAGGACTCACAACAGTGACTGTACCTACATACTCACCTACCAAGTAACCTACTTACCTGCCAATTTCTCGCATGACTAAGGCCTTGTAGGTCGAAAATTCGTGGATGAATCTTTCCCGTATATAAAAGGGTGATTAAGTTACACACTCTATAATTCATTAGTCATGCGCTAGCCCCAAACTTAAACTTAGATCAAATGCTATGTATGGAGTAGAATGATGTATGAATGTGAAACGTGGACAATAAGCAAAGCGATCAAAAAGCACCTGGAGGCGACAGAAATGTGATTCTAATGGAGGCTGATGAAGATCCCCTGGATAAATAAGATGACGAATGAAGATATATTAAGAAGAGCCCAAATTGAGTGACAACTAATGAAACAAATACTGCAGAGACAGTGTAGCTTCTTTGGGCATGTACTAAGAAAAAAGGGTATAGAATACCATGTGGTAACTGGAAAAGTAGAAGGGAAAAGAGATAGAGGAAGACAAAGGCAGACATCTGTCGGATGTATAAGCAAATGTTTAGGCAGAGGAGGTGTTGGAGTTATTCAACTAGGGGAAAACAAAGCATTGTGACAGCCAGTGTCAGAATCTGACAAGGCATTATACGAATGAACGAACTAGTCCCACGGCACTACATTTTTGTAGACTACCTAACGTGAAATGTTCATTCTTCTGCGTGAGATTGCCAGCTAGTACCAACAGAAGTGTTGACTTTACTTGTAGCAAACAATCATGAATGCATATAAGAAATATAGAAGTATAAAAGAATACAGTTTGATACACGTGACCAGAAATATACAAATCACTTCTTCGTAGTCATAGAAAAAAAGGAAAAGTTAAAACTGTTATTTGTATGTTGTTTAGACTCCATAGAAAGAGTATTAATACCAGCAATGCAACAAAAACATTTGACGAAAGTGTTGTCTTGACAGCCTATGTGGGTTAAGTGTTATTTTCTCTGTTGATGTAAGACCAATTAATTAACAATAACATAAGATGTAATAAGTTTGTGTCTTTCAATATAAGCACAATACAATGGTTTTTATGGTTTAAACATTCAGTAACATGTTTGTCGTAAAATAATGTGTTTCCAAGGAAAGGTATCGAGCAATGGAGTTTGAAATCAATTTGTGAGGCCACCTGGGGACAGGCAGGTTATCCGGACATGGCGAGTTATTTGCTTACTTCTGTTCATTACGCAAAACCATCCTCTCTACTTCTATATGAAACACGTGGAAGCGACGATAATTGCATGCTTATGTGCCAAAACATATGCTGCTTGTTAGAGTACATACCAAGAGACGGACACCCAATAATATGATTAGTAGATCTATCTTCGATGATCGAGAATTGTGAAACATTTCCTATTGTTTCAAAATGTTTAAGGCGTCAGATTTGCAGCCATGAGACCAGAGTCTGAAGCTCCAGTGGTCACAATCATAACAATTTCCATTTTAAGCACAAGATAACCTTGTCTACTTCTATCTACAATTGTTGCCAAAATCCCTAGGTCACTTTGGATTGTTTCAAATTTTTCAAAGTATCTTTTAACCCCTTTCTCTCCCAAACAATGTTGTATTTTGAGAAATCTGTTTACCATAACCAAAAACTCCTTTTGTATTTTGACTGTAAGTATCTGGTGGACAGAACAGCATTGTTTAAAAGGCTGAGGGATCGAGTATAGCTCAAGAGGAAAGAAGTTTGCGGGTTGATAGCTTTTTCATCGAAGTTTTATAAGAGAATCAAGGTCTTTGCAACTATTGTAGAACCAAGAACCAACGCAGACGATAAATGGATGCCTTGTAGGCACAAAATGCATACCTCATAGAAGCGTATATACCAATAGACAGACACCCAATAACATAAATAAAAAATCGGGGTTAAATGACTAAGCTTGTTTCCAATATCCCGGCATTGGTAGGATTGCACACGTTTTCATCCTTGGCATTAGTAAAGTAGAGAAAGACTTATATTTTTAAAAGCTCTAAATCTTCCTGTTTCTTATTTTCGCATGTTTTTCTGTTTAATAATCTTACGGTTACAATAATTTTTAATACTAGCATTGACCTTATCTGTCACTTTTTTATTTTTGCATAAATCAAATATAAACACTGTGTCCATCTGGTATATCGCACGTTGGAGAAGGATTACCTCTCATTTATTTCATCTCAAAGAAATCTATCACGCTAAGCTGCCGTGATAAGTTCATCTGTTTTCTGTTTATGCACTTATTATATCTACGTAAACATCTAATTTCAAATGTTAGCTGTGTTTGATTTAATAATTAAAGAAACTGAAAAAAGTAGAGATTGAAAACAGAAAACACTTCCTCTAAAGACCAGTTTGATCCCAAGATCACATAAACCTCTGCCTTGTACTGTTTGCTAATGGGAATTTGTACAATACTTAACCCTTTGTAGTTTGAAGCAACATACAATTAAAGCTATACTTCCTGCTAACAGGAAGCTAAGCCTGGCGTGCTTCTGTACTTTTAAACACAAATTTAAAAGATTTGAAATTCCCAGTAAGGCGAACCTAAACCTTCTGAATTCGTTAGTTACACTGAAATGCATTACACGTTTCGTACTATTACTGTAATATATTACAATGCCATACTATACCATGCTATACCATACAATACCATACAATACCATGCAATACTTATTATATTATACTATACTAAATTATACTATACTATACTGTACTATCCTATACTATGCTATACTATACTACACTAAACTATACTACACTATACTCTACTACACTATACTGCACTATACTATACTGCACTATACTATACTGCACTATACTATACTGCACTATACTGCACTATACTATACTATACTATACTATACTATACTTTGCTATACTATACTATACTATACTATACTTTGCTATACTATACTATACTTTGCTATACTATACTATACTATACTATACGGTACTTTTTTTCTATTCTTTGCTGTACTTTAATATATCGTTCTATAACGTACTATAGTACACTTTACTCTCCTGATAATGGCTAAAATACTACGTTACGAAATATAAAATTTGTAACTTTGTAGCCCTGTGAAAGAAGAAAACAGTCCATCAGCGAATTTTCGAATAACAAGGCATTGCTCATGCAGAAGAACGAACATTTCACATTAGCCTTCTTTACTATACTCTACTAAACTACGCCATGCTATACGTCTTCATGCTATATGCCAGATCAATTGGCATCGGCGACTAAATTTCTTCCAAAACACACGTGAAAAATGTGTTGTGATATAAGGCCAGCCTATGCCTTGATCTGTTCTAGTAACTTGAACCTTTGCTTCCCAAGTGTTTTGCAGAGATTTTCCCAGACAGGGCAACAATCCAGTTGGCCTCTTCTGATGACATGTCCTAAAAACTTCACCTGTCGCTTTTTAATTGTTGATAGCAGCTTCTCCTTGTATCCTGCAACTTGCATGACCCCTGCGTTGGTCATTTTTGCAGTCTAAGGAATCTTTTGCATCCTCCTCAAGAACTACACTTCCGACACTACGATCGGAAGGTCGGTTTTTCGAAGGATCCATGACTCAGTACCATAGAGTATGATCGGCCAGATCTCTCAGTGGGGTCTTCATCTTGAGCTTCTGATTACACAGAGCACTCTTCATGGACACGAGAGCTTGCTTTGCTTGTGCTGTTTTGGACTTGACTTTCTCTGTTCGCTCTGCTTCCCCTTTTGAATGATCCGAGATATTTGAAAGGTCGGACCTTTTTCATACTACACTACATCATGCTGTACTTAATACCATATTATATTTTTACATCTTAATATTATTTTACTACACTACACACTACTAATCTTCTGTTTTCGTACTATAACAGATGCATATTGCCTTTCTTATAAATTGCGCATATAAATTCTATTGCTTCGGCTTGAATTCGGCATTTTTAGCGACAGTAATAACTGAATTTATCCTTTATATTTAATGTTGTGTGACGGTTATCAGCCAATGAAATCACGTCCATGATGACTTCACCTGCTCCAACAGCATCACGGGAGCCTGATGTTATCATTGAACTTGTTTTTTGAAAGTGACACCAGAGTCTGCTTAGCCTGCTGACGCATTTTCCCAAATGGGAACATCGTGGGTTTCGAAACCTACGTAATATCTTATCAAGTTAACTTGTCAGTTATCTGGGTCATTAGATTAGTCACCTGATACTCATTAATCACGCGATACTGTAGTCTGTTTTTAAGGTAAACTGTTCCTATGTTGTATCACTAACAGAGAACTATGAAAAATCGCGAAAGTTATGTTAGTCAGGGAGACAATTCCACTCGGCATGTATGCGTACACAAATGAATGGCGTCAAAAAGGATTGAATAGTGTCATCTTTTGTCTTGAAAACTGAGAGCAAATTTTATGGCGATAAAAAACGTGACCACTTTGTACAACTGTGTAAATTGATGATTGCCAATTCAACTCCCCTTAGGTAACTCTTGAATGCAGCTATTATGGTAATGCTTCGTGCTTATTGATGGTTGGCGATACTGGTTCGCGAAGGTAAAAGAGAAAACGTAAATGAATATCAATGAATTGATAAATTTCTCCCCTTGCCCACAGTTGGTATTCTTCTCGTGGTACCAAGGAATTGAAATCCTCTTGATCAAACCTTTATGTCGGGGACGCATCTCGGTTCGAACATTGCAACATTTAGGTCAGAGCGTTGCCAAATGATTTCAGTTCGAAGGGTAACTGAAATATCAGACCTCTTGATTTTTTAGACACAGAGCGTTGCTTATCTCATTTCAAATCTGAGTAATCTTAGTTTTTGCTTGTCTATTTATTATGTCATGATGTGTCCTTCCATTTTGCTTTTCGTATTTTTCTTTCTTGGCAAACATTTGAAATGTGAGAACATCTTGTACCCCTGATCTCCTGTAACCATTTGTTGATCAGTTTTAGTTGTTCAATTTGACTAGCCACACCCAAATCGCATTTTCGTGCACGATTACGGCTCGGGTGCCAAATATTACGTACCCATTTATTTAAAATACCGCAAATTTTTATTTCTTTCATATTTGTGAATTTACCAAGTAACGGTGTCACGAAGTCAGAATGTTCGCCTTGGCTAATCGGAGCAATAAATGTATTGTTAATATATGCTTTGATAGATTTTTCTCATTTTTAACTAGTTTGAGGTCTGGGGATGGCTGTCTCCTACAGCAATGCATTTTATTCGAGATCAAAGCTATTGGGAAAACACAATGTTATTACAAAAGGATTTATTTTTTTACTAATTCAAGAATATCTGGAAATCATGGTGATAATTGGCCGTTTTGATCTATACTTGTTATAAAAATTTGCCACACATCTATACTTACCTTTCTGGCGATTCATACTCTGACGACTGTTTTAAGTATGTTGTTAGCGCAATGTCGCAAATTTTCAAGGGGATTCTCAAGTATATCTATAAATTATGTCAAAGGTGAAAAACCCAATACTGGAGAGCTAGATCATATCTTTTGATAAATTTCAACCTCATAATTACCACTGGTTTTATTAGAATTAGAAAAATAAAGTGCAGTGACGCATCCAAGGAGAAAATAAGGGGGTCGTACCCCATTGTTGTGAAACACACAGGACTCCCCAGATTTTACACTCTGCTTCACCCTACTTTTCTAATCTGTTCGTATTATCATAGGCACCAATAGTTTGCTATTATTGTGTTATTTTATAATGCTCAGGTTAAACTTGCATGTTAATTCTATTCTTCAAATCCGGAAAACAGAATATTTGGAAAGAGAACTGGCCTATTAAGTTTTGAATAATATCTGTTCTCAAAACTATCAAGCAAGAAAATTTACTTGGCTAACGTTTTCATGCATTTTTGGGTAATAGATGTAAGTGTTTGCGATTTTTCTTCTTCAAAAAATGCGGTACGTCTTGACCATAACGAGGGAAAAAATATTGAATATAAATTTCCTGACTTGTTACTATTCAAAACAGATACTATTAGGCATTTTCCCCCTGTAACGTAGTTTAAGTTTATCGGTGCATTGCCTTCATGAAGCGACATAGTTATGGATTTTATCTTAAATGATCCAAAATAAAGTAGAAACACCCCGAAAGCGCAGATGCCAGTACTGTTATTCAATTAACAGGGGTTTTCTATTTTAATGTGGTAACTGGAGTAGCACTATAAAGTTTCATTACCGAAAAAGTGATCCAGAATCCAGGATTTCATTCGGATCATCCCAAAATTTAATGCGTTGTTACTTGGATCAAGACTGATCATCGGGGGGGGGGGGGTTCATTAAGACCACGCAGTAGTTTTAGTGTATCCAGCCGAAAGGCAAACAGACAGAAAAACAAAAAGACAAACAGCCAAACAAACGCCGGCGAAAACAATATCTCCTCGGCCAAAGTTGTAATGGGATGAAATTGGCCTTGCGCCCTCTGTGTCATCACCATAGTATTGCTTGCCTTGCCTTGTTTTTATAAACATTTCCACTGTCATTGCTCTTATGAGTTGTCTTCTCTAGTACATAAGCTTCAGCAAGAAATCAGACTTCCTATCCTCTCAGCCCGACAGTGTACAACGGTCCTCGACTAAGGAGAACGTCTTTTAAAATAGCTTCTTTCCTCGAACTTCAAAGCTGTTTACTTCATTGCCTGTTTAATACTTTCCTCTTACATATGACCTTCATGCTTTCATCTCTAGCTTTGACAGACATCTTTCTGGTTGACTGTTTGTTCTCTTTCATTGTTCTGTCTCTTCACGTAGTATTGGTCATTTTACTAGCTAATGAACTTATATCTAGCAAAACAGTTTCCATTAAAATAGCTTCTTTCGTCAAGCAACAAATCTGTGTAACTCATTGCCTGCTGAGTGCTTTCCTCCTAAATATGAGCTTCATACGTTCATGTCTAGCATTGACAGTCATCTTTGATTGACTTTTTGTCCTCGCTCATTGTTCTGTTTCTTCACCTAGTATTGGACATTTTTCTAGCTAATGAGCCTACATCTACCAAAATAACTCTATTAAAGTAGCTTCTTTCCTCAAACAACGAAACTGTGTAACTCATTGCCTGTTGGATGCTTTCCTCTTACATATGACCTTCATGCTTTCATGTCTAGCTTTGACAGACATCTTTCTTGAACAATCTTTTTGTGGTACAAAACTTGAAAATCGCCTTGAAAATTTGCGACATTGCGCTAAAATCATACTAAGTTCATACAGTATGTTTTTAGCGCAATGTCGCAAATTTTCAAGGCGACATCTTTCTTGATAATAACATAATAATAATATAGCCACTTTCATAGCGCCATATGTACCCAGGGCTCATAGGCGCTTACCAAGACAACTACTTAACATAAAATTAGAGTCCAGAATATAGATAATTTACACAGGATTATGAAAGACATTTACTTACCTATTCAATAAAGAACTCCATAATAAGATCAAATTAAACAATACTTTTTAAAATTTCGTAGAGACCTAATTGTTCCTATATTTTCTAAAATCCATTGGTAACATCTAAAAGTCACCAAATTAGATATCTACGCAAGTCTCATTTCATTTAAGAGTAAAACGACCTAAATAGGTATTTCTTAGATGACTGCTTGAAACTACTCAGTGATTCTAATGATGGAATTGAATACGGAAATTTATTCCACAAATTTGGTGCTGTATAACTGAATGAACAATCTCCTGCTGTTTCAAACTTGTCCAGTTGTGTTTCAATAAGTAAACATCACAAACCGACTTTGTCATGCGAATAGGCTCATACTTCGGCACAAGATCCTATAGATAATGAGGTGCCAATCCACGTAAACATTTGAAAGCAAGCATGAGAATCTTGTACTCAATTCGTGATGAAACGGGCAGCCAGTGTAGTTGCTTCAAACTGAGGTGATATGATTCTTCTTTCTGGTTTACTGTTTGTTCTCTCTCCCTGTTGTAGCTCTTCGCCTAGTATTGGTCATTTTACTGCCTAATGAGCTTACATCTACAAAAATAACTTCTATCAAAGTATAGTCTTTCCTCAAACAACAAAATTTTGTAACTCATTACCTGTTGGATGCTTTCGTCTTACATTTGATCTTAATACTTTCAAGTCTAACATTGACAGTCATCTTTCTTCTTTCCGATTTACTGTTTGTCCTCTCTAACTGTTGTAGCTTTTCGCCTAGTATTGGTCATTTTCCTAGCTAACGAGCTTAAATCTAGCAAAATAGCTTCTATTAAAATAGCTTTCCTCCAAGTACGAAACTATGTAACTCATTGCCTGTTGGATGCCTTCCTCTTAGATGTGACCTTCATAGTTTTAAGTGTAACATTCATCAAGTCATATAGTGGTTTTTGGCTTTGTGTTTCTGTTCTGTTGAGCATTAGAAGATTTTAACCCATATTAAAATGTCTGGCCCTCCTCCTTTGACAATCAGTTACAAAGTCCCTTTTGACACCACAGCAAGTTTCTCTTGCTTAAAGAAGACTATACCCACTCACGGTAAAAGAAAACGTTGGTGTATCAAAGCCTTTTACAATTAAAGCCTTTTGGGTTAACAAACAACCGAATTAAAAGAAGATAAGTGTCTTTGAGCAAGGGCATAGATAGTTTTAAAGAAGTTGGAAAGAGAGAGTAACAAGCGGGTGTATTGTATACTAGAATTCTCCTTCAAATGCTCTTTTTCCTCGCGTATTCTATAACTCTGTCACATGGCAGTTGTAAAATGTATCATGCATATGCAACGAGACCTGTGAAATTTGGAAACAATGTACCATGTATGACATAATACCTCTCGTGCAGTGCAGATAAGCCAAAGGCCATAGTTCCCGAGGTGTAGTTGAAATAACAGATACTGAAAAATCAATGCAGCAGAATCCTTCGACTTCACATAATATTAGATACATATAACACAAGACGCCTTTAATTAAAGCGCTACCTCTTCAAATGGCTTGCCAACAATTCACTAACTCCAGAATCTATTAAGAGGCAGATATATTCAGAAGCTCCCATGCCGTCTTGAATGCGGCCTAAGGAATTACGATGTCAAAAATGAATTTACTACCAAGTATCTTAAATGCACCAGGTTCCTACATAACTCAGTCGTTGGCTGTAATCACTTGCTTTTATTCGTGACCACTACCATGCCTCCGTCATAGATGATGTGAAATGACTGATGGTTGATACCCCACCTTATGTCTAAAGTACAGAAGTCCCCAATTGCTGTCAATTATTAATGATTTTATATCATGTTATCGCTGTGTAACACTGGGAATCTATCAAATAAATCAAAATAAGAAGAGATGTGTTGAGCTGATTAGGATGGAATATAAGCAGGCTACTTTATGGCAAGCAAGGGTATTCTACAAGGTAATGTACTTTAAGGAATTTTTCGACAAATCCGAGAAATCCAATAAAACTCTCAACAGGGAGGTCAGTGCCCCCATTGAACCCCTCGGCCACGGTGACTCAGGTGAATAGTTGAGTCTTTGGAATTGTTTAATGCTGCAACGTTTATCATCATCACCATTGTCCTTCTTTTGGCAACCCTCCTCCCCCGAATTCTTCTTCTAATCTACGTATCCTCACCTTGCCCCGTTTTCCCTCATTTTCCTTCAAATAACTATCATTACCACTGTCATAAGCTGTAACGTCTTGCTCTAAAACTTGACTAGTACAAGTATTTCCTCTGTAGAGTCATACTTTAAGATCATTTTCCCTTTCAAAAGTGTCTATGAGAAGGAATAAAGATGTGTAGCATAGGCATCAGGTTAATCCAGTCAGTGCATAAGCAGATGCAGGCCTACTTGATTTTTGGCTCAGTGATCCTTATTTGGACACTCAAACATGCTGAGGTTCTATTCTAATTTTCATTTCTCCGTGCCTTGAAACTTTAATACTTTATGATAAACGTCTCAAGTGCTTATTTTTAAAATAGACCACTTTTACATTCAATTTGAAATGGAGGTTCTCGCTTGAGAGTGAGGTTAACGATGATGTGCCGATACATTATTTTGGTTTATGCAGCGTGTACCAGGCGGCCTTCATTATTTCACGGGTTGAAATGAAGATTTTTATCGCTGTCTTTGGACATTGTCACGTTGACATTTAGGTCCGTGTTAGCATGGTATCAACATGTTAAGTAATTTTGTAAGCAGATGACTTTGAAAG
>JANTCA010001572.1:12548-32626 GCA_024741275.1 Chironex yamaguchii | reverse complement strand
GTGTTCTGATGAGGTTGATTTTCCTCTTTTTTGGACAAAAAGAATCCCAACGAATGTACTGACCAGTAAAAGTAGCTTTTCTGTAAACTGTTGTTAACATTTTAGTGTCAATTTTTTCTACCAAAACATCAAGAAAAGGTAATAAACAATCTTGTTCCTTTTCAACCGTAAATTTGAGAGCCGGGTGCAAATCGTTGAGTTTTTGGAAAATCCTGTCACAATCCCGCTCTGTTTTAAAGATGGCAAAGGTGTCATCAACATAACAAAAATAAGCAGACAACTTTTGATTGTTTTCTTTTAGAATGTGCTCCTCGTGAAAGCCGACAAAAATATTTGCCAATGTTGGACCCAAGGGGCTATACCGGGCTATACCATACCGTCCTTTTGTCGATACATTGTATTGTTAATGCTGAATTCAAAACCTCTAGTGGCATATTCCATTAACTCAACAAAGATCTCTTCTGGGACGGAGGGCTGTTCAATCTTTCCCCTGTACAAAGTATCAGCACGTACTTTTATCGTCTCATCAAGGGGGACATTAGTGAAAAGGCTGGTTATGCCAAAAGAACACATAACCGCCTCGCCAGAATCGATTTTGAACGAATTTTGCAAATATCAAGGAATCTTTGATACAGGTTTTGCTGTAGATTTTCAAGGCTGGTTCTAAAAGGTTAGAAAGGCATTTATGGAAAATGAATGCCAAAACATGCGATTCTGCCATAGGGCAGCATTTACTTGAAAATTCTGAATGCGCCAAATTGTGTAAGGACGAGAATTTTCGGATAATTGGTACAGCTAGATCGTCCTTTAATCTAAGTGTATTGGAGTCTATCCACAATAAAACAAGAAAACCAGTTCTCTGTATGCAAAAAGAGTTTTTTCACTTGGACTCTTCCAATAACAATGTTTTGTTTCTTCATTTCCTCTTCCTTTGTTTCCTTTCTTTTCTAGGGTTTTGCTAGTTTTGCTACATGTTTCGTACAAATAGGTTGCCATATACATATACTTTCCTTTTTGAAGCTTCATACTCTGAAGAGTGTCAGACCAAAAAAGGTTTTAAGTATGTTTTTAGTGCAATGTCGCCAATTTTCAAGCCGATTTACAATTGTATATTTTACCTTTTCATTGTCTTTGCACATTAGAGTAAGTATTTGAAAGTCAAAATAAGCTAACAACAAAAACTATTTAAATACATACGTTGTAAAGAGTGTCATCAAGTTAATCATTTATCCACTATACATTTGCTAATAGTGTAGACTCAAATGTCACAGCCTATAAGCTGTCTTATTTTGGAGTGCACTATTTGTAACTTGAGTTATATAGATCTGTCCAAAATATTAATAACCCGCCCACGATTTTGCTAAAACTCGACTGGTTCGCTAAACGCACAAATCAAGTGTGTAGTTACGCAAATAGACAGGAAATATATTTTAAAATTTTGATTTTGGTAGATTTCTGCTCCCTTGTGGGAGCTGCGAGAGTTGGCCTTCATTGCGCTTGGAATCGCATGTATGCATAAACCGTAAATGACTCTTTGATGTGTGTCATTTTGCAGCCAACGTAAATTATGAATCTGCAAGTTTTGAAGTAGTTAGGCAACCTATTATAACCTAGAATACAGAAAAAAACAATTTTAAAGGTTAAATATTTGTACAAGGATTTAATTGTAACATTTAATTTATCTTACCAGAAATCGATGATTCTGGATATGGCCCACCAATCATCAGTGGCAATGTTCGCCCTCCATTTTTGCCTGGCCTTAATTCGGCTGGTATTTTACTTCCAGGGGAAGTTGTCTTGGAAAACAATTCATGAAATTCATGTGCTGATGTCGGAGGTCGACGTGTTGGCTTCTCTGGAACTACAACAAATTAACACTTCATTAGAATTAAAAAGTTTCCTTGTAATCAAAACTGTAAACTACTATAAGCAAGAATTGTTTGCAAAGTCCGATTTGTTGGCTGCAAGACGTTTTCTTGTATCAAGCCATTTAGATTACATAAATATATGAGTTATGATCATCTTAGACACACGTTGTATTGTGGAATTAGATGCACAAGATTGCTTGCAATTAAAATGTTGAGGTACTAACTTTGTTATCTTCTGTGAGAATCACTTTAGATCACAAGAGGCCAAAGTTTTTGGTGTGAGTACATATTTCGCCTGTCGATATAACTGTTCAGAGATACATTGGTAATTTGCTAAACGAAAGGATGCCTCTGCAGCTTTAAATACAGGAATTCATATTCCTCGTTACAAACTTAATGTGTTTTCAAGTATAATGGATGTTATTAAAATAGTGTATTCTTGTGTACGTTTGAAGCCTTATGAATGGAAGATTTGGTTGTAGGTCATTTTTGTATCAAAAGTGTAATTAGAATTGCTATTTTAGTTTAAAACTTTTGCCATATTTGATTAGTTGTTGTTTATCATCAAAGCAGTGTAAAGCAGTAAAGTGTGAACAAATAGGCCTTAAACATACTAAAGGAAGTTCAAATTGATCAATAATCTGCTTTTTGAGAAGACTAATGAGATTATGTCTCAACTGATATAAGGATTTCATTTTGCGCATAGGCGACAAAGCAAAAATCCTGATAAATTTTTAACCAATTTTGTCATGTGCTTCTTTTCCAGTTGCTGTTTCCTTCCCTCGCCTCTTGCATTTTCGTGGTGACGCAAATTTGAACTTGTAACCACTTGCTTGCAAGATCGTCCATTTTGACCGCTGCGTATTTCTTGAAATGCTTGTTTATCCATGTTTATGCAAGCATTTTTAAAAAAACATCACAGTGCACAGAAGATAGCTTCTTTGTGTCGTTTACAAGTCTACTAAGGAGCCTACCGTCTGAGGAAATCTAATCAGTCATCCATGCATAAGTTACTGTTATGGTCTTGTTGCTGTGGATTATTTTCTTCTTCCTTGTTTTATTGTCGTTCCTATTTGTCTTGCTTCTCTTTACTTGTTTAGGTTAATCATCTGTACTGTATAATTTATGCACACAATGAGGGAAACATCTGTGTCTAGTTGAAGCTTTTTGCAGACATTCGTCAAAGCAACTCTGTTGATTGATTAAGAATTAACATTGTCAACATCTTTTTACATCACAACGGGGACAGAGACAAGTTGCTACTAGGACATCAGAACCTCAAATATAAATTGTCGTTTGTTAATACAATATGGGTTAATTTGTTGACATACACTTAGGTTCTAAACATTTTATTCTGGTGGTATGGCATCTCTGATGTTTATGTAGATCTTATTGAAATGTTAGAATTGTCTACAGAAAATGTTTCAAAGATAAAGGAGGTAATTTACTCTGGAAGCAATTAAAGCTCGACCACATTCTTTAAATTTATCTGAAACATATGCTTAGATTTAGGGAGAGGGGACACTGTTACGGAAGTGGGGCTTTATTAAAGAGAAACATATTTTACCGGAACAAGAATTAATCAATTTTTACTGAAGTGTTTTAACGCATACGAATATCTTGAAGACTCACTTCAAAGTGCATTTCTCAACTGGAATGTAGTCAATACAGCAGCTTCTTGAATCTTTTTATGAAAGAATCCATTGTCCACAAGCCATCAACTAAATTTTACTGGATTACTCTCGTCATGCAAATGAGACATTAGAAAGTCGTGATTTTATCGAGGAAGCAAGCGATGCTTATACTTCTTTTCAATACCATGCAAGACTTATTTATGTGAATTTTTTATTTTTATAGTAGGAAAGTACTTTATTTACTTGAAAAATAACAAGAAGTATATCCTAAAAGCTACTACGGTTGAGAGGATTTCAGCCGGGGTAAAATCCTGGGAGCCACGCCTCGACCAGGGCCCACGTGCTGCAAATGTGTTGCTAATGCTAGAAAATTTTATCAAGACGCTCGTTCGACGTTCATTCATAAAATCTTTTAAGAACTTGTTAAAGTTTAAAGACTTTCGGGCTTGATTTTCTCTAGCTTTTTCGTTTTGAAACCCACAAGGGGTCTTATTATTAATAACTCAAGGCCCCTTGCTGACTCTCGAAGGGCCTGCTAAAAACTTCCCGTAGAGTGGTTATTGGCACTACCTTAAGTAAAAGGTCTTCAAGATAAATCTCACTCAAGGATAGGAATAAGAATTATGGGACAGCACTCAAGTACTTAACATAAGAAGAACTTTGCAAGTTGAAGATAGACATGGTGACAAGACAGAGCTCTTGTATGATAATGCCTAAGTGCTGAGAGACATACTTAGCAGAAATAAAAAGCAATTCTTTTGACATAAGAACGAAATGGCCATGATTTGAATTATATTGAACTGATAAACCATTATCTGGCTTGCCATTGCTCCGCTTTTTGATAATTACAGTTTGTCACACGAAAATGGAAAAGTTTGTTTATGGGAGATATGTGTCATTAAAAGCTATACTGCTAACGTCTAGTTTCAAATACCAACGAGGTACACATTAGTAGCACAAGGGCTGATCAAACAAGAAAGTTAAGCAAAACAAATACTAGAAGACGAGAATTCATTTGTTCAGTTTGTATAAATTAAATGGTTCTAGTAACTGTTAGGATTGCACGCATCGAGTAATATCAGGGTTAAACTTACAAGATAGCAAAATTGGTACAAGTTAAAGTCAGATTTGCACAAAAGAAGAGCCACAGCAGATGTATTTACAGCAATTTACTATGATGGTCAATGATAGATTTTGACGGTAATATCTGTTGCCATGGTGACAAAATGCAAGCTAAACTGGCGTGAGGGTACATAAAATTGCTTTAACAATCATTAAAAGTGTATAGCAAATTAAAAGATGGCGTTGAAAATGTGTGATATTGCGCTAAAAGCACACTTAAAAAGCTTTTTTCGTATGACATTTTTTCCTTCCTTGTTTATAATTGGGTACTTTTGCTACATGTTTCGTATAAATAGGTTTCTATATACATATGCTTTCCTTTCGGACGTTTCATACTCTAAAGAGTGTCAGACAAAAAAAGGTTTTAAGTATGTTTTTAGCGCAATGTCGGAAATTTTCAAGTTTTTCACCACAAGAAGACTGTAAAAAGAGTTACTGTCTTTGTTTACGAGCAGAATTTTACCCGTAAGACGTGCAAACAAACGTACAAAGATTTGGACACATCAATTTAATAGCTTTATCCTATATGGGAACGATACTTCGCCATTTAAGGAGGAAATGTAATCGGGCAAATAAGAAATGATTACTAGTCCTTAGATAGTATGCAGAGTATGATTGTATTATCAAGTTTTGATCAGGGAGTTGAGGAATAGACTGGAGTTGAGCAGGGTAAGGAAAAGTATGCATTGTAGAAGATGTCAATGGATTAAACTTATCTTTTGACAGAAGTGATCAATAAACACGTCCCACTTGATAAGAAAAAAGGGCCAACATGTTTCATTCACTGGCAATGTGATTTACTGTTTCATGACGGTACTTGACCTAACCTTGGTTAGAGGACAACCAAGGAAAGTATTTGACGTAGCTCAAAAAGATATAAAAGAGAGAATAGTCATTATGGAGTTAGCCGAGGATCTCAGAAGTGGCACATTTATCTAGTTACAGGCCTGGAAAATGGCCGTGGAATAGAAAAAGAATTATATAATTTCTTGCCATTGATATAAATGCATTAAGGGCGCTAAATAACCAAGACCTTGTGATTTGCTTAGCGATAACTAAAACAAATTTTTATGGTGGCCATCTTGGATGGTGGCAAACCGGTAGCATTTTATGGGGACTGCGTAGGAATGTATGACCAGTACTATTTTCACCTTAAAAACATTATGCTCTAGACAACGAAGAAAATAACCTCATTATCACTAACACCAAGTGATATGAAATTCCAAGGAACAGTGTTCTCTTGGTTCGAATGTTCTTGCCTAACGGTTTCCATAGGAATACTATGGCCCAATAGAATGGCTTTTAAACCTATAAAATTAATAAACGATGGTTTGTATACGATGGAAGGGTTGGAAATTTCTTGTAACATTAATCAATGGGAGCGGACGATTTTTCAGTTTTGTGTATTGTCATAGGTTTACAAAGCGACAAAATTTAAGCTTTTTTTAGAATTCTAGTTCCTTTTTGTAGCAATAGACCCCCACAAATCATTGCTTGGAATCCAAAATGAGGCTAAGGTTGTTTGATCACGGAAGCTCTTAACAAAAGAATTGCAAAAGTATAGTTCCTGAGGTTTATTTGTCGCTTTTCTCTCTTATGTTTTGTCGAATATGGATGCAAGTACAAGTAAAAAAGATTAAGAAAGGTGCAAGCTACAAAGAGAGCTTCATTAGGAAAGCAATGTGCAGCTTTAGGTTGCTACATTTTTTCTACAATACCAAAGGAAGCCCGGCCTGCCTACGCTTTTTCAAATTCCCTCAAAGAAACCCGGAAAAACGTCAGTATTGCTGTTTAATAAAGCGAAAAGATGGTTTAGACGGATTTAAAGTTACCAAATCGACTTTTCTGTGTCAGGAAAATTTTAAAGATGCAGATATTAAGAAAAACTAGTAACACTGATTTTTTATTTCTTTAAAATCTATTTGAAAGTCTACGTAAGTATACGACATTTCAAATAGGCTATAGGCTATAACAAGTACATTATTTGTTCAGCAAAAGTTGGCCTAAAGGTTGCTAGATTCGGAGGGTCTAGCTCTCACAACTACAGAACGCTAAAATGATCCAAAAATATAAATTAAAAAGAAAAAGGAATCAGAAACGCCTCTTGTTAACATAACCAGAAGGGTCACAGTATTAGAATGACGAGGAAGAACTTAGCAGCTAACTCTAGGGCTTCTAATAATAATCCCCATCCTGCTTATCAATTCCCGAAAATATTTCGAACAAACTCTGTCTAACTCTGATTTCCTACTTGCTGTTTTCACATTTTTACTTTAGAAAGCTCCAGTTGTTTGTTATCGCAAATGATTATGCTATAACTAATTTTACGACTAGTAAACTATACAGGTGAATAAATGAATTTAAGTTATAAACCTTGCTTTAACTGTGATATTGTCGGTAACCACTTGAAACGCCAACAACGAGGCATTGTAACCTAAGTTAACACCCCTCCAACTCACGTATTTCCGCCCTACCAACACTAATCAATGCTAATTTTTTTCCAATCCAATTTAATTTAATTATTACTCGAGACCTAGATCATATGGCTGTAACTGACATTTCAATGAAAATGTGGTTGCTCAATTATTCGTTTTGCCACCATTCAAAATGGCCGCCGGACGTTACCTGTGCCTCACTATCTCAACGAAGAGTTGGAGATTTAGAGCCTTTGGTGCTTTAACATCATTATGTTTTTCCATTTCCAATTTTGCATCAAGTTCAACAAATTATAAGCAAATAACGTTTGCGTTCATAACGTTTGTGTCAGGCTTATTCATCCACAGAAGATATGCCATTTGAAATAAATGGAGACTTATTATGCACGGTTAATACATAAAGGAGTTGATAGAATGGCTTACCTTTACAAAATGTGTGTCCAAGATCAGGGCAGACAGTGTCTTTGTACGCCTTTTCAAAATTCTTGCATTTGGGATCATCGCAAGGATTTTCATAACAAGGATCCACTGAAACAACATAAGAGAAAAATGAAACAATGTGAAACAATGAAACAATATGAAGCAATGAAACAATATGAAACAATGAAACAATTTGAAGCAATGGAACAATATGAAACAATGAAACAATATGAAACAATGAAACAATATGAAACAAAGAAACAATATGATAATGCCATAATATACAACTTTAAACATTCGTAACGTAGGTATTATTGACTGTGCTCAGATGAAGACATGATTAAGAATATAGTGTTTGCATAACTTCTCTTAAGGAAAATCCGCAAAATATGTCTGCAAAAACTTATGAATATATACATATGCTGACATACATATGGATAGATATGCATATATAAAGAATATTATTTAATCTACCGAAATAATATAAGCGTTTGATTTTTACATATACTTATACAAGTGCTTTACTATATTTGTCAAGAGTGGAACATTATCGCAATCTTTTTGCTAAGTGGGAACCGACTAGGCTCGAACTTGCATTCCTGAGACTCAAATGCCAACACTTAAATCTCTACACCATCACGGCACAAGACCTGCTGATGTTTTCATAAGTCCTTCACAGCAAGGGATGAAACCAGGCAGCGGGTAAAGGGAAATTTATTACTTTTTCCTGTGTTTCGGCTCAGACCTTTCTCAGTCTCAGACATGTGCAGTATCTTAACAGACACAACTGCTTTAATATATTTGTGAAAACTGGAGCATTACCACATATATTATTTATAAGCCCATTCAGTGCATCACTCTAAGTGTATAAGAGTTATATAGTTCATAAATACACTATTCAGTTAAGACGTTTCGACATTAATCTTCCTCAGTTACTTCTTCAGTCCAAGCAAAAACATCACCTTGGCATTAACACCGGCAAAACCAGACCTGCAAGAGCAGTTTTCCAACTTCATCGAAAATACCCTCAAGAACTACCCTGCTTGCAATGCTGAAGCGAGGTGGAATCACTTTTGTGATACCATCTACAAATCGACAGTGGACACCTTCGGCAAGAGGGAGAGATATGCACTCGCTGCACCTAGGAATGCCAGGAAAAACGCCCAACGCTCGGCACTGTGCCAATGACTACTGGTTCAACTTCTATGAGAGTATCCAGCTCTTCACTTGACTACGGCAGCCTGTGACTTGTACAATCGCACAAATTAGACTTTTGGCCAAGTTTAAATAAGATTGTGCCCTTGAAATCAACAGCCAGCGACATCATGTTGGACTACAGCAAGCAGATAGGGAGATGAACTAAATACTACCAGCAACTCTACTCAAGAGAGAATGTGGTCACGGATGCACGTGGAGAGACTACCATCAGCCTGCCTGTAAATGAAGAGCTAGATGTGCCACCCGGAGATCTGAGGAGGGCTACCGACTCTCTAGCCTGCGACAAAGCTCCAGTTATTGATGGTATCCCACCTGAAATCATCCTTAAGACTGCTTTCCTTTATCTGTACTCTAAGAGATGGGTGACATCAATATCATCACTCTATACAAAGAAAACGGTAACGGCAGCAACCCCAGGAACCATATTGTGAAAGGTACTCATACGCGAGATGCTCTTGGCTGATGATGGAGCACTCTAAAAAGAATGGCAAGGACTTGTCAACTGCTTCATTCATTCATGTAGCGTTTGACTTGATCATCAGCTTAAAGAAGACAACATCCTTGGCAAAGATGTGGGCAGTAACCCTACCATAACCATTGACGACTACACCCCGGATGTCGTCGAGGACTTCAAATACTTCGTCTCCACCATCTCTAGCAACCTCTTCCTGGGCGCCGAATGTCCACAAAGTATTGCCAAGGAAGAAACAGCTATAATTTGCTTGGAAGAAAGAGTCTGTATCAACAAGGCGCTGACCATGAACACCAAGGTGAAGGTGTACCAGGCTGCGTGCCCAGCACACTGCTATACAGCAGCGAAGCATGGAGTATGTGCTAAGGGCACAAGTTCAACACCTTCCACCTTCACAACCTCAGGAGAACTCTGGGAATTGCCTGGAAAATACTGTGTCCATAACATCCTTGATGATGCGGACATCCCAAACACTCTAGTTGTTTGGCTATGCGAGGCAAGAGAAGATCCTTGAGGACATTGTATTTTTCGAGCTCGCCACCGGTTTCAGACCTGCCGGAAAACCTATGCTATGCTACAAGAATGTTTGTAGGTGGCATTGACCAAGCTGGCTAGGAGTCAGTAGCTGAAGACCACAGTAAATGGAGAAATGCTGTGAAGCCGTGTTCCAAGAGTGGAGTGAGGAGAGGAGAAGACCAACAATTGGGAGAGAGAGAGGAAAGAGCGCAGACGGCAGAGGACTGCATGAGTGCTTACAGAACCAGGTGCCACCTACACCTGTGGCAATTTCAACAGAGCCTGTTGATCCAGGATAGGCCTGTACAGTCCAAGCAGACGCTGCAACTCGGCAATAGGTTGATCGAAGCATAGAACTACATTGTCTCCCAAGACAGACGGATGCCAGCAACAACCGTTATGTTTATATTAAATTCATTTGTAGATCAGCTAAGGCAGGCTGTATCCGAAAGATAACAAGTACGAGTATCTACAAAATTACTTTTATGCTAAGTAACAAGTGCGGAAAACTTCTTTGTTTTAAACTCTTTCAAAAATGTCCCTATAAAATACTTTCTCACTTCTCTTCAATTCTCCTTCGTATACATCTCTCAAATATTGTCACAGGTAAACACTATTAGCAGCAGGAGACCAATTTGTGAAGATAAATTAAGCGATTAACATGTTAAACTGCACGCCAATCATAACATAGCAAAAATATACACAACAACAATTCGCTGTCATGATCATGTAAAAGTGCTGAAATATATTTCAAATATCTTTTTCTGCTACACCAAGCTAAGTCCTCGGCTAAAACAGACGTGGCCTGATCATAGATAGAGCATAGGAAAAATACAGCAGGGTAATTCCCCTTGTGATGTTTTCATCCGAATCTGGGGTTGGCGTGACAGACCAGCTCGGTTTCTCATTGTCTTTACTTGTCTAGTTAGTGAGCTAATGGTGTTCATCACATTGATTGAGCTTATTTCAATCACATTTTTTATTACCTGTCCTTCATTGAATCATAATCACAAAGAAAAAATTTCTTCTGTTTTAGATCCTGGTATAAAGTGTACAACTCCATGAAGTTCTCAAGATTTTCTCTTGAAGATTATAGCCATAGAATTAAAGTAATAATTGTGTTTCTTTCTTATTAGAAAATGAAACGATAAAATTAGTACAGTGGCGATAACCAAGAGTCTAATAAATCTTCGACCATTTTGAGCTGTTAAGCTAAGCAGAGACAACGTCACGTGTGCAGTCAGAAGATTATGTTCTAAGGCTTTGGTAGCAGATATCTGCTACTACACTCAAAGCAAAAAAAACCCTTTCATGGGCCATTCTTTTGCTGGGAAGGCATAATGATAAATGGTCATTCTTAGGCCGTGACTGTATGATTATGAAGCTGCATTCGGGTCTTTGAAGTAACTGTGCACATTTAATTGCGGACGTGTTAGCTGAAAGTCATGTACTTTTTGTGTGTAGTATTTAAGGAGTGGATTTCATAGATTTATTGATTTTTTATTTTGAACATTGTTGCTTCACAAGTAAATTGAAAGATCCTTCTTAACAATGTTTAGTAATTTCATAACACACGATATCAACTATATGAAATCACTACTAAATGCGTTTATATACTTGACAGTTATGTGTTTCGATTTGTATTTAAACAATGTATTAAATTCTTATAACATATGTTCTTATATTTATCGAATTAAAAATCAATGATTCTCAAGGTAACTACAACAAAAGAGGCACCGAGTAAGCGCCTACCGTACTCGAACTTGGAATCCTCAGACTCAAAAAGCCAACACTCAAACCTCCGTCCATCAAGACACAAAGCTTTGGTGACGGACTTTTAAAGCCCTTAGTATCTTAAGTCGAAAGCCGGCAGTGGATAAGAGGAAATTCGTTAATTTTTTCTGTGTTTCGGCTTAAACCTTTATCGCTGTCAGATATATGTTGCATGTTAACAGACACAAGTGCTTTTTGGTATATATTTGTCAGGAGTCGAGCATTACCACAATAGCTGCATTTGAATAGAGAGCATATTACTTCCACTGCTTTACTTGCAGCACAAAGTATAGCACTTATCTTGACAGTGAAATACACAATTTACATAAAGAACATTTTGCTTAAATAAGAAAAGAAATAAATCCCTTGACCACTATTAGAGGACATTTTCTATACAATTAAAGTATAGGAAACTCCAGAATCATCTTTGATTGACTTGAATAGAGCATATTTTACTCTCATTAATCCATACATTTTGCTTTCGTTTTAAGTTTTGTCTTATTATATTGTCTTATTGCACTTTACTTCTCCTAAATATCCAATAATTAGAGCGTTAAATGACATTCTTCTTACTTAACACAATTTTTATTGTGGAAATGGTTAACAGAACATGACATCTTGCACTCTCATGGAGGTGTGAATTTTTTTAAAAATTTCATTTTAAACCTTCTAAGTACTTGATTGATATCTTAACAAAGGCTTTTGTTGTTTGGCATCTTGTATGCTGAAATCAAAAGAATATTTTTCCTTTGGTCGAGTTTATATTTCATTACATGGATTTTTGGGAACAATTGTGCATTTTAATCAGTGTTGTTTGCCAACAATATCAGAGATACTACTAACTTAAGGCAATTTTTATTCCAAATCATCATTCTGATGCCTCTGATAGGAATCATGTGTTGTTGGTGCAAATGTTGGTGAAATCATTGGCTAATAAGTTGCAGAAGTCAAAGTTTGTTGAAAAATAGTATGATTAGAAAGGGGAAATTTGGAAGTGATAGTTCCCAGAAAATTAGAGAATTACTTACAATGTCGTGAAATATCATCGTTTTACTTTAAAAAGTCAAATGCCTAAAAACATACACGCTACTCAAAAACGTTGATGTAAATTATTGATTCTATTTGGACCACATTCTTGTGACATTGTGTTTGAAGCACATTTGGCCAACTTCTTGGCAATAGTTAAGACTTTATTGTAAACATATTTCTATGACTAAAAGATTCAATTGAAAATTAAGGGTACAACAATTTAAAAATTAAAAGGCGGCATGTCAGCTTTGGTTTCACGCATTTATTATAAGTTAGATCTACTTCAGATAAAAAGCCCATGGTGCATTTGGCGGAAAGGACCAAAACAATTAATGGATCTCTTTCTCGTGGTCGTTCAAACCTAAATAAAAATTACCCATTAACAATTGCATGTAGGTGTAGAGACATTGCGCACAAATGGATTAAATGTGACTGTGAAATTCTTTGTTTCGAAATAATTGTTTATACCAAGCTGACATACTAAGTTCTTTTTCTGTAGATGCCAGACATCAGTAGCAAGTGACCAATATAGCTATATGGCAACCTTTAAAAAACATCGATAAAAACTAGCTAATCATAAACAAGAAAAAAAATGCCATAATTGGAAAGAGTCCACTTCAAAAGGCGAACTCCTGCTGCCTACAGATCCTTAGTTTTCTTGTTTTAATGTAGACAGACTCCAATACACTCAGATGAAAGGACGATCTAGCTGTGCCAATTATCCGAAAGTTCTCGTCCTACATCTTTCGCATTCTGAATTTTCTAATAAATGTTGGCCTATGGCAGAATTGAAATATTTGCTGTTCTTTAGGAGGAAATGATGCTTGGCGTACAGTGGCTAGGACATGTTGTTTGACCCTGTCACCCAATCCTTTCTGACGATTCTTACTCTGAGGAATGTCAGACAAAAAAAGTTTTGAAGTACGTTTTTAGTGCAATGTCTCAAATTTTCAAGGCAACTTTCAAGTTTTGTGCCACAAAAAGATTGTTCGAATCCTTGAAGAGTGCAATTACATACCGACCTTTACATGGGCACAAAAATTCAAATAATCTAGTTCCCTTTCTGCTGTAAATTGGATTGTTGAATGCAACTGGTTGAGTTTTTGGAAAAACCTGTCGGATGGTAACAGTGTCATCAACATAGTAAAAGTCAACGGACATTTTGATGTTGTTCTTATATGGATTTACTTTTCGTAAAAGCCAACAATAATAGCTGCACAAGTTGGACCGAAGGCTCTACGTATTACAATACTGTTCGTTTATAGACATATAGTATTGATTTAGCTGAATTTGACACCTTTAGTTGCATATTCTATTAACTCACCAAAAATCTCCGCTGGGGCAGTGGCCTTTTCAACCTCTTCTCTGTTAAAGGAGAAGAATGCCTTCTGATCTCACTCCCAAGGCTCGTATTGACTTGTTCTCAGACAACAACCTAATAGTCCTCTCAATCCATTTGTTTCTTCTCATACAAAAACCATATAGGTCTTTGTCCTTCAAACGCTTTTTTAACAAAAGACTTTACTAGTACACTCACTTCAAATACTTCATCTCATAGCATGTTTATTAGTCATCTTACTTCAAACGCCTATTTTCACACAAGACTAAGTAATCCGCTTACTTCAAAATCTTTATTTGAGACAAGATCCTTGTAGCCCTCTTACTCCAATGGCTTCTCTTTACTAGTCCTCTTACTCTAAACACTTTTGCCCCTCGAGTCGTTCCTCTTCCCTTACCATTTTGTGAATCAGTGCCTGGAACAGGGTTAATTTGGTCATATCTTATCATTCTGTATTTTCTTACATTCCAATGGCTTTAAGTATTGCCCTAATCGAAATTGTTAGAGGTGTGTTGAATCAACTGTATACTTGTTTTAACGAGAGCTTTGTTTTAAGGTACAGACGTGCCAGATAAAAGTTAGGTATACTAAGAGCATGATCGTATATAAATTAGTGTATTATTAGTTTATTGAAGACGATTTTGTGCCGTTCATCACCCCTCTGTATTATTCAACTACGTCTAACATTATAAGAAAACAAAATATTTAACGTTTTGAGAAAGTCATACGCGACTTTCCCTTTTTCCAACGCCTACTACAGGAAGGAGAAGCACTGAAAGGAGAAAACGTTCTTTGAGTGACTTCAAATGTTTTGTTGTTTTTTTTGTTTTAGTGGCTATTTGACCACATGCTAACTTGGCATGATACACAGTGAGTATTACTTCTATTTGATATGGCTTTTGATGCATGTTTGCTGTCTATGGAAGCTATTGGAAGTGCAAAGGCACTGATGCTCATTGCCAAATATATTTTTTGTAACTTTGGAGCAATCATGAAATCAACAAAGCAGTGCTTTTTCCGTCAAAGAGTTATTGGTTGTAATGAATAACAATGATATGTCAAGGTAGTTTAGTCTTGTCTTTATGTATACTATACAAAGTACATTCAATAGTGCAACACAGACTGAAATGAAATGTCTTGAATTCGAATATCATCACAGACAGGATATATCAAAAGATGAAAGGAAAAGAAGGTTCTACATACAATAAGATAACTTCACATACGATGTCAGAAAGTCAAGTTTAGCATGAAGCGTTACTAAGACAAAGTGGCTTCAGATATGAAGAGAAAGTTCTGCATTGGACACAAAGGATAGAAGGAAACCTTAATACAGGCCTGTAAGGAGCCAGTCATCAAAAGAGAAAAAACAGAATACTCTTTAATTAATTGGTTATGCAAAGGTACTTTGGCTTGTAAAAGATTAAAATCTGATTAAAAAAGAAGCTTTTTTACCCTTTAATTCAGTTTTAAATGAGACGATCTCTAAGAAGTAAAGAAAGGCACCTAGGATGTTAAGTTTCACTTTCATCTTTGAATTGAAATTTGCACAGTTTAGCTTCAAACTTTGCTTTGTTACCAACTAGGCTGTAGTAACTGTTTTTAAGAATTACTTTATTAGAAATTCAGATACAGTACAAGTCCATTTGATTAGAAAATAGCTATATTTATCATTGTTGGAAAATCCCCTCTGAGTATTTAAACATGTATGCAGGAAGTTTGTTGCGAAAACTCTTGAAATCTAATTATTTGAATTCTTGTAACCAGAAAAGCGATAATTATATTGTATAAAGTTTCAGAAGAGTAAGGCCCCAAAGAAGGGATTCCATGATAAATTTAGAAGGGTAGCTGGTATATTTTAACCATTGAATACTGGCGATAACCGTCAAACTTCATTACTGCTTGAGGTAAAGTCAAAACCCTGAAAACGATACTATGATCAGATTTCCTTTCAAATTTCCAGATAAAATTTCCGTAGTATAAACGTTTGAAAGTAATTGTGGAAAGAGTAATGAGAATAAACTTCGATGATACGTCAAATGCAACAGTTTTACTTAAAGTTATTCTCGTTTGTCGGGGAGTGTTGTAAATGAAATTAAATGCATGATGTAAACGGCACATGACTTAAGTTTACTTGAAAAAATGTTTAATTCAATATATCTTTATAAATCACTACCTTTTCTTTGATTTGGACAAAAACACAGCCTAATAGTGATCTTTTATTTTTAGGGACTCAAGCCGGCTTTCCACTTGCTTTACTTACTCCTAGAAATTACTACTGACTCCCATCTGGAAAAACAAAGGTATCAAATTGAGGACGAAGCTAAGGATTATGAGGGCAATTGTCTTATCAACCATGACATATGGTTGCGAATCGTGGAATATCGATTCAGAGTCAGAGACGATAAGTAATTCATTTGAAATGGAGTCCTTCAGAAAACTTCTACAGATACCAGATACAACCATTAGGACCAACAAAAGCGTTATAGAAGTTGTGCAAAAGACTGGAAACCGTGAAACACTTTCAGCGGCAATTAAACAAAGGAAACTTCAATGGATTGGACACGTCACACGACACAACAAAGAGTTAAAACTAGCTAACACCATCATGCATTGGGCGAGATTCAGGGATGATAGAAAGAGGAAGACCGAGAACAAACTTGGCTAACGCATATTGAAAAGTGGAGTGTCATGCCTCTGGCCCAAGCTTCTGTTGATCGCCAAAAATGGAAGACTATGACAGATTCTGACAAAGTACCTCTACAGCCACCTACGCTTGGCTATGGAACATGATGATGATGATGCTTTACATACCTTATTAAACAAAGTTAAAGTGTTAAATTGATTCGCATGTTATTGTCTTAAATTGCTAGGAATCTTAATCAGTGTTGTTAAGATCAACACGTTTTGATTTGCCGATGGCACAGTTCTCCTAGCCTTGGGAATGCAAGATCTCCAAAAGCTCTTACACGCTTTTGTACCTCTCCACTTCCTTGTCAACAGATAAAAAGGTAATGTTGTTTTAAAGTCAAAGACTATCTGATACGATTACAGCAATATAACACAATAGTTAAACAAGCTTTACATTGAACTACGTTTGAAACCCGAGTTACTTCAAATAACAGCGACAGAAAAACATTCCAGTGAAGAATCAAACTTGCAATGGTTGCCTTCTCCATATTCCAACAAATATTATGCAATCACAAATTAAAGCTCTTAGTTATCGACGCTGTCACTCGTTACTTTCTTAAAGCTGGTGGAAT
Source organism: Chironex yamaguchii (assembly GCA_024741275.1). Lineage (NCBI taxonomy): Eukaryota > Metazoa > Cnidaria > Cubozoa > Chirodropida > Chirodropidae > Chironex > Chironex yamaguchii. The sequence continues at coordinate 15,540 of JANTCA010001572.1, read as the reverse complement.
TCTATGATCTAAGTGGGCTCTCCCTTGTGCAAAGTACTCACTTGAAATTACCTGTTACAATATATCTTTACGTAATTGTCCGAAGCAAACATAGAAACTATTTAAAATCTTCCACGGACGTAAACCAATTCATTATATCAAATGTAAGTTGCAAAAAGCTTATACTTACGGTTTTCCCAATATCAAAACAATTTAAACGATTAGGGGCAATTCAAAATATAAGTCACGCCTTTAGGACATGGAGGGGGTACTCAGATTGTGACAAATCGTGACAGCTATACAAGGGAAGAGTTGGTGTTCGAAAATCTTGAAGTCGCACTGCCAAACTTTTGCCAATTCCTCCAAGGAAGATATTCTTATTTTCTCTTTTTAAAAATAAAACTGAAAGAGCTTATCAAATGCGCTTTTGGCAGAAGTTTCTCAATTTTAATAATTCTAAGGTGAATTTTCTTCTCAAAATATGCGAATAGACGCCAAATACTCGCTGTACTATCAAGGACCACTTAAAATTTTGCAGTTATCCTACTGACATTTTTATGGGCACAAACGTCTCTTGCATCTTGCATGTAGTCGTTTTATTTGCACTACGAAATCAAAAATGAAGCACAAGATGTGGTGCTCAAAGAAAAATGGTGGCCTTATGTAAACAACTATTTCTACCTCAACGGCACGTGCAAACAGAATTCGGCCCAAACGTATTGCTGCTGTACGACAAAGAGAAATGAGGGTTGTGGTGGCTCACCAAGAGGCTGAGTAGATGCATATGGACAATGTTGACGCGCAAGTGTTGGAAGTGCCTCAGGAATGAAATGTCTTTGCTAGTACTGCAGACATTGCAGCAGATAATCGTATTCCGGAAAGGGAGGACATCGAGGACTAAATTGACTTTAAGTCTTGTTGTGCTTTTGTTTATGTTTCTCTTTTAGAATTTTGTTGTATTCCCGTCCTAAGAGTATGTCTTGATTCCAAGTTCTTTAACTATTTTGGAAATATGTACATCACCCGTCTATCCGTTCTTTGTTCTAGGCAGGGAAAAATGAACATTTCCAGAATGGCTCATGTACTTTAGTCAGCCTAGCTAACTCTCTAAGTTGGCACATTTACTGATCCCAAGATGTTTTTGTTGGCACAGAGCAATTACAAAACATAAAACAGAACCCCATTATATCCTTTAAACTCTATATTTGAAAATCTTGTGTAATTGTTTCGTTTTGTCATCGTGCACGACAGTGGTAAAAGGATAAATCAAAATTTGTCAAAATCTGTTAAAATTTGCGTGAGGTATTTTTGAATGGCTCCTTAAGACAAGTAAAAGTAGATCAAAGTAACATTCAATACATTATACAAGTGTAAAAATAGGTAATTTCATTTTAGTTATAGCCTTACGTCATATTTGTGTTGCTTTGTTAAAAATAGTAACATCTATTGTAAAGAGTTTTCAAAGAATATAATTTGGCCTTTTTAGAATTTTACCAAAGCGTCTATTACCTTCATTCGACAAAATTTGCGAGATATGTGTTTAGGACCGAAAACTTACCTGCTTTTGCAAAGCACCCAACAGTTGCTTCTAGTGAATCCCGTAAAACTCTTTTCCCAGCATAACTAGCTTGATCAAATGCCAGCTCATAGTACCATATTGCTAGATGAGCCATGTCAAAATTCCCGAAGGCCCGTAAGTCTAACAAACTTACTGGCTTGGCTAAAGTGATGATTTTTGAAAAGCTAAATGTGAAAAGTAAAGAAAAATTGCTTGAATTAAATTAAAGATAAGACATAGTAAGTAGATTGCCCTTGTTATTACGTAAACATTCAAATAACTTAGATTTTCAAATCCGAATATACTAATTAAGGTATTTCAATTGACATCTGACACATTGTGTTGTATATTTAACTAAAGAGAAGCTGAAAAAGCAGAACTACTCATTGCAATAGACAAAGTAAAACAAACCTGTACCAGATTTAACCTGGAACCAACCAAAAGATTTAGTGCCCTAGATCATGTAGAAATAAGACGAGTGTGACAACATACGGGATTCATATGAAACACCAGCGAAGGCAAAGTAGGCAAATGGAAGGGACAAGAAGAGAGAACAATAGCTAAGTCATGAAACTTGGAAGGTAATTGATGAGTGGAAGGCAATCAAGACACAAGGAGATCAAGTAAAAAGCAGGATAACTTCATGTAGAACAACAAATAAAGCTAGGTAAAGAGATGAAGAAGAGATGCCGACGGGACAAGAGAGCATGTATAGAAAGTAAGTTAAAAAAGGGACAAGATTGGCTAGACAGAAATGATTCTTCTACCGAATTGTCAAAGAACTAAGCAAAGAATTCATCCATCCAATAGTGCAATACCAGTAAAGTACAAACAGTTCAGGATTGTAAGCACTGAAAAAGAGCAAAACACATTATGGGTAGAAAACCTCAAAGAACTTCTCAGTCAGCCTGAATCTCTATCTTTGGTAGACATCAGCACTACGACAAATGGAATGCCGCTGGGTGTTCAAATGGTAAACATCGAAAAGACAGAGGTAACAAAAGCAATCAAAAAGTTAAAGAACAAAAACGTATTAGGGCTAGACAAATGGGACCAGGATTAACGGAGAAAGAGGTAGCATGAAGGCCAAAAGAAGTAGCAGGAAGGCAAAAAGAAGTAGCAAGGAGGCAAAAAGAAGTATCAGGAAGGCAATAAAAAGTAGCAGGAAGGCAAAGAGAAGTAGCAAGAAGGCAAAAAGAGGTAGCAGGAAGGCCGAATGAAGTAGCAGGAAGGAAAAAAAGTAGCAGGAAGGCAAAAAAAGTAGCAGGAAGGCAAACAGAAGTACCAGGAAGGCAAAGAAGTAGCAGAAAGGCAAAAACAAGTAGCAGAAAGGCAAAAACGAGTAACAGGAAGACAAAAAAAGTTGTAGGAAGGCAAGCAGAAGTACCAGGAAGGCAAAAACAAGTATCAGGAAGGCAAAAACAAGTATCAGGAAGGCAAAAACAAGTAGCAGGA
>JANTCA010001572.1:0-12448 GCA_024741275.1 Chironex yamaguchii | reverse complement strand
GAAGGCAAAAACAAGTAGCAGGAAGGCAAAAACAAGTAGCAGGAAGACAAAAACGAGTAGCAGGAAGGCAAAAAAAAAGTTGTAGGAAGGCTAAAAAGTAGCAGGAAGGCAAACAGAAGTACCAGGAAGGCAAGAGCAAGTATCAGGAAGGCAAAAACAAATATCAGGAAGGCAAAAACAAGTAACAGAAAGACAAAAACGAGTAGCAGGAAGGCAAAAAAAGGTGTAGGAAGGCAGAAAAGTAGCAGAAAGGCAAACAGAAGTAGCAGGAAGGCTCACCCATCTTTTAACATGTTGTGAAGAGTGTGTTCCGTGAGAGTGCATGACGGCAATGATTGTCAACTACCAAGAAAAGGAGACCTCAGTAACTGTAATAACTGGAGAGTACTAACTTTCTTCAGTACCTGGAAAAGTATTTGCCTCGTGTTATTGAACAAACTCATAAAAAAGCCGGAGAAAAATAATCAGGGACGGGCAAGTATGATTCCGTAGTCGAAGATCATGCGCTGACCAAAATTTAACCCTGAGGAATATCATAGGACAGAGCATGGAGTTCAGGAGCAAAGTATACTTTACGTTCATCAATTTTATTAGCTTTCTTCTGTTTGCAAATAACTCTATATGAAACATCGCAATGGCTTTATAGTATTCTATCCTAATTTATCAATATCTTTAGGCATCTATATGCAAGATCTAGTTGCTGCATAAGAGCAGGCAGTACAAACACAGGAGTTTGCCTAGGGCACTCACTGTCACTTTTTCTGTTCTTTTCCGTTCACAGTTGATTATGTTATTGTCGTATCTTTTACACTGTAGTCCACAAAATACGTACAGGCTTAAAGTTCCTTAATAGCGAGTAGAGAGTACATGTGAGCTAGATGGAGAACTTCAACAACTAGGCTTCGATATACAAATTCCAGTGGTATATCCTCTAACAAAGAAATCTCTTTACAGCTCTTTACAGATATTTCTCTGAGCCTATATTCCATCAAAGTTCTAATTACATTCATCTTAAACCAGAGTAATCAAATTCCTGGAAAGCAACTAGTTATATAGCTTTGAGAAGTCAAACTAGAAGCCAGTAGAGCTCTCCGGAACAGTATGCTATAAGACACAGTAGAACATTCTGAAAGCTTTTAAAAAAAATTAAATCAAATGAAACTTTCTAGAAGCTTCATGTAAATATTGCATCAGTGTTGCTCCTGCAGCACAGGCAAGGTTTCTAGAAGATTTTAAGTATATATATCACTTTCTAGAAGGTTCTAGACGTAAATTTTAAGAAGGTTTTAGACGTCCATGACACCTCTCCACCTAGCCTGTAGGTAGTACTTTGAAGGCAAAGAACGACCGAGGGCGTTTCCCTCTGGTACTGCATATAGACTTTCGGATCTGTCCAGGTCCATGATCTAGTAACACTGACTTTGTAGTTCTTTTCTTTAAGAATCTTTGCGAAACAGCTGTATCCATGCCCATTGGTGCTGGTTCTGGTGTTACAATGGGCTGTTCATCAGCTGAAGATGCATTCCTGATGCCTACTCCTGGTTCGAAATCCTATGGAGAAGCATATCGTGGTTGCAGTTGGTCAACATGGCGGCGCCAGACTGGACCACAAGGCCAGACGTGAATATTCACTGAGCGGGTAATTTTTCATTTTGTGACAATCTCAGGTACCCTTTGTCACTTTGAGGACCAAAGTATAGAGCATACACTGGAACTCCGACTTGTTAATTGGTAACTTCTTGCGCCTGTGGTTTTTGAACCTCCTTTGCTTGCTTACCTTTGACAATGTAAGCAGGCAGTGGCAGCAGCGTATCAATTTTTGTTCTTATTTGTCAGAAATTTAACAGCTCACTTTGTTAGTATCCTGTGCTGTTTGCAGTGCGGTGAGACTGCATGAGGTATTCAAGTAGAGCCTTCCTTGGTGGAAGACTAGACTTTCGTAGTGCCTGCTTAAACGTCTGGACACGGCGTTCAGCTGCACCATTGGTAGCAGGATGACAAGGGGATCCAGAAAGATGTGTTATCTCTTCATCCTTGCACCAAACCTGGACCTCGTCTGACATGAATGTCGAAGCGACTATAGTTACATTGTAAAGCCCTCAGCTTCTTGGATACATTGCAAATTGGCCGCTTGCTTCCATCTGGATAGCAGTGAAATAGTACAGCACCAACTCCAACATTTGAGGCATTACATGCTAATCCAAGTTGTAAGGCCAGGTTGTAGTGAACAAGGACATTTTCCGAGGATAACCAGTCTTTTAGCTGATTAAATACCTTCTGTTGATCTGATCCCCAGTGCCAAGGAGTATTTTCTTGGTCAATTGATGTAATGGACTGGAGTCAGTAGTCAGATGTGATGGAAGAAACTTAGCATAGCATTGAACTGAGCCCAGGAATGCTTTGAGACTGGAAGCATTTGTTGGTAGGGGCATGGCTTGGACGGGATCAACTTTGGACCCTTTTTCAATTCCATCCTTGGATAAAAAATGGTCAAGATATTCCACAAATGGCTTTGCAAAATTGGCATTTTTGTAGATACCAGCAGAAGCATTTTCGATGCAAAAATTTCAGTAGTCTTCATAAATTGGCCACATTATCCTCTGAATCTTTTCCACTTACTAAGATGTCGTCCAAATAAATGGCCACTCCAGGCAAAACGTTGGGAGGCTGATCCATGACTTGTTGAAAGTATCGTGGGGCAGACTTTATGTCAAACAGTAGTCTCTTCTGCACTCCGGGTCTTCAATAAAGGCATAAGGAACAGGAATGGCCTTGCAGAATATCGGATGAGCTGCAGGTTTAAACTCTATTTCAAGCTCCAGGTCTTTAAGACATCCCAATTTTGGTTTCCATAGATCTGGAAATGAGTTACAAAGTTGGCGGAATTGCTCAAGTAATCTGTGTTCCACTGGAAATTGGTCAAATACCATATGAAAATCTAAATCGGTTTGTTGTAAAGCTTCGTCCACTGATATTCCCAATTGACAAGTAGTAAAGCGACTCAGGAGGTTCAAATCTGGAAAGTTTGGGATTGCACGTACACTAAACGGCAGGTTTACAGATCTGGACTTGCAGATGACCTGGTCTTGTCTGCAGATCAAACTTTTAGACAATGACGACAAGCTGACTCGGATTACGCGAAAAGTTAGTCTTTGAGTGAATTTAGAAAAAATCAAAGTTATGACACTGAAACAGACATCATCTGTCCTGGACAATCAGCAAACCACAGATAAAGTCAGAAACTAGAGCAAAAGCAAAACTAGAGAATAAGCTTGATGTTTTGCAGCAAAAGGTCTATGGTGTCGTCAGGCGCTCAGCTGGCATCTTCCCACCACCCTCTTTATGTGTTGCATTTCACTAAGGTTTTAACTCTATTTCTACTCTTTTTAACTCTTAGTATGGACACAGTGAGAGCAGTTCAGCCTTCTCTTCTATGCTGATGATGTGTTGCTTGGGGGAGGGTGGAATAACCTTTTGTGAGAAAATGGACTGCAACTCAGCATCGAAAGGAGCAAATATATTGAAGGTGGTCATCAAAGGAATAGAATATTGGCAATGAAGAATCATAGAAAACTACAGTTAGATCAGTCTTAAGCACAAATGGAGAACGTCTTTCGTGTTTGATACAATGACTAATACAGCCTGGACGAAGTGAAGAAATGGTTGTAGTGTTTTGTGTGATCACTGAATACCAGAGAGACTGAATTGAACATTGTAAAGAACAATAGTAGGTCCAGTAGCACGGTAGGAATTTGAATGTTGATCAGTGACATGGCCAAGCTGTCAATGTGATAGCAATAAGCGTGCTACGGTAGTATTGGCGTATTTCTGTGGCACTAAATCGTGATTCATATACTTGCCAATACTTGCAAGTGTATGGGAATTCTGCCTATCCAGGAAAAGATGCAAGAGGAAAGACAAAGTTCTAGCTCCACAGGTAGTACCACACAACACCTTAGTCAAGCAGAACGTCGACCACGAGGAATAACAAAGATGCGATGAATAGACAGGCATAACAGGGATATGATAAGTGAATACACCACAGTAGAGAATGCAATGGAACGTGCAAATTAGAGGCGACTATGCAACAGATCAAACTTCCACTTTAGTGGGAAAACGCCAAGATATTAATGATGATGAGAGGAAAAGAGGACAATCTTACACAATATGCACCTTATGTTCTAAACATGCAATCTTACGTTTCATAATGCACAATGGTTGTTACTTCAATCTAATTCGTCTGTACTTTAACTTTAACCATTACCTGAATATATTAACCATATGGCGTGGTTCCTGATAATTTTGGGTTTTGTAAACTATAGAAGCAAAGGTTTTGTTTGTTTTCTCTTATAGTTACTACTTTGATTAGAATTAAAATAAAAGGCAATTTTTGATTCTTAACGACAAAATATAAAGCTTAACTTTTTCCTGCAAAGTTATTTTATATTGTCTTATTTAAGGTAGAATTGTTCTTGTCAGAGTATTACAAATGGCATTTTGTTCTAGCTTAATAAGAATTTACCTGATTAATTTTGGTTTTTGATTATTTATAAAAACATCCATGTTGACAACGTTTGAGCATACTCTTAGAAGGGATTGTTGATGAGTATAAACAATAGAACGTCCAATAGAGATGCAATGACTTAAAACATGACTTCAACAAGCTAAAGATATTGTTCAGCGTATATTGTCAGAAGATAATCTTAAAAATAAAATATTTCAAATCAATAACAATGCTACTTTCACACACGTATTGTATACAGATGAATCATACTCAAAGATCAGCTCAAAGATAGCTTCTTTTGTGGCCATGGTCAACCTTCAAATATCTGATTAAATTTTACCTCGCCAGACTTCTTTTAGATATGGACTTAATACGTACTGCAAGACGTTTGCTAGGTAAACTAGAGTTGACCATCAAAACTGCAGAAATTATGTTTGATTCATATGTGGTTTTGTAAAGCTTAAGAACTGAAGCAAAGATGAACAAAAGCAATGTTATGGCTGACCTGGGAAACAACAGCTGAAAATTAGAACTTTCATTCCATCATCTAATTGCTTCAAAAACCTCAAGCACACCATGATCTTTAATGTCTTGCAAGTAATGTCTAGGTCAAACTGTTTTGTTCGTAAGATCGAATATAAAGAGTCGACTATCATAAACTTTTAGCTATTTCTATACGTTTGATTATTTATCTTGCAAATCGATTTTAAATTTTGCTTGAAATTGTTTTTCTTTAGCATATATTGATTTATATATGATTCCACATTTCGCAGCACAGGTTTTAGCAACAATATTAGCAATCTAACGTAAGAGTAAAATAAGTAAGAGTAAAATCAATTTTTTTGTAATTTTAGTCTTCACGTTTATAGATTACTAGAAAGGCACAAGAATTCATAATACATTTCAAATGCGTCGAATATTGCTGCAAGTGCTGCATTCCAAATGGAACAAAAATCTGTCCAACTCACATGTATCAATTTGAATACCAGGGACATTAATTCCCTTTTTCACAGTTTTGTTTGTAGTGATGACAAAATGGTTTGCCTTTCTTGTCTGTCTAGAGGTATTTGTATTTGCTCAATGAAAAGTGTCAATAATAATTATCTCACTTCACGTTTAACAGAAAGCTCTTTTAGCCAGGCAACTTAAGTGTCATTATAATATTTCATCTTCATCAGATTGTGAGCTGACATGAGTAGACTCTCACCATCTTTTTTAAGTTTTTTGCGAGGGTTTTAAATGTTTCGTACACATTTTTTACAAATTTTTTAATCTGCGCGACATACATAATTTGGAAAGTCCCGTAATTAATATTTTAGTACATAGGGTTTCATTAGATAATGTTTGATTTAAATATGAATTGAAGCACCATAACAAAACAACTCATATAACTCATTTTTTATGTCTACTCTGAAGGATTGAGTGAGAATTAATTAAACATGAACCGTCCCCCCATCGGCGTCATGTAGTAGTTATTTTAGAAAATGTCTTTTATAGACTCATAAGAAAGAAGGAACAGCCTCCATTTTCAAGTCAAAACCATACTTCATTCCGTTATACAATAAATGCCAGTTTGGGTTAGTACGCGAGATAGAACTAAACCGTAGATTGTGCACATGGTTTACAATAGCCATTTTCAAAATATGACATGGGATGTTTATTTCTTCCTGCAATCAAACTTAAAGAATAATTTTTCACAATAATTAAGTTCCTCCTGCATAGGAAATGAAATGCAAAAGTTCTGTTTTTAACTCCTTTTCTAAGATGAAAATGGTCTATCAGAGTTCCTGCCCTTCAAAACTTCATTCATGCAACAAACTATAAAATATAATTGATAGGTCTATTGTTGCTCCCTTTAATTTTTTAATACAACGATATCATAAGATCAGTCATGATGACGAATAGTAAGATTATCTTACATATGAATTCGCTTACCTTACTGTTTCTGTTGCAAAACGCCTTCCACCTAAGTCCGATTTTTGCATATCTCCATCCAAATAAAAGCGCAGGCCCTCCGCGTTTGACCACGTGACTGTCACGTGACACCAGCTATGAAGTACGGCAGGAGCACTGACATACCATATTTTTCCATGTCCAACGACTTCAACATGATAGCTTTTACGTATTGGTTTATAACTGATTCGAACTCCAGTTCCCCTGGATGAGTTAGTAAGGCCACCACTCGCAAAAATACTTCTTCCTCCTCTGAGTCGAATCCAAAACGCAATGGAAAATCCTCTGGTACAAAATATCGGGTTTCCAATACAATCTTGGGCAAATGCTCCTGCAAGGTTAATTAGGAAATTTTTAGGAAAAAGTGATGTTTGGTTCGAGCTCTCTCAGAGCTATCGAGATATACAGAACGTCAAGAAGGGGTGTTGCCTTAGTCTGCAGATATTCTTGGCTCAAATCCACCTTTGGGGATCCACCTTTTTGCCTCGCCCTTTAAATTACCACAGTCTTACCATTCCATTTTAAGATAGCACTAGTTGGGTTTTAAGTTAAGATAGATCACATTGAAAATCATATAATATTGATGACCAAGTAACTTGTGGCCATCACTTTTTTTTTATGGAGGCAAAAAATACTTAGAAAGTAAACGGTGTTCTTCTGAGAAACGTATTAAAACAATTCAGATTTGTAAAAGCATTTAGGACAGTTAACTGTTAAATTTAAATAGTGAAATTTTCGGGAATGCAACAATAAAGCAAGGAACAGGAAGATTGGAGAGAGCTAAAACATTTCAACGAACTTCTGTTAGATACGGAAAGGGATAAATCTACTAAGAAGCTGTTAACAACTGTAACGAGTAAATCGATGGAAACAATCTATTTATTTAAGTAATTTAACCAAAGAGGTCTAAGTAACACTAGTCAAAAAGACACTGATGTAAAGGGAAGGCTAAAGCAGATGATGGTGTTAAGAATAAGTTGTCGGAATGCTATCAAACTCCGTGTTATATTGCAAATATCAATATGTTTTTTCAATATTCACTTACAGTTTAAGTCAATTTATGTTATTTAACGTCGTCTACCCTTTAGTGACATACACTACGCATGCCACTAGCAAACACGAAGACGGTAATGATGAGTTGTTCAGTATGATGATGTTGATCACGTTCAAAAATTTGATTGATGACGCAAGTATAAACACCAGTGGCATTGGAGGAGCATATGAACCTGGCCTTGATACCCTGTTGCTACGAACTTTCAATCAATTACTTGTTGCTAGGAAATTTCAGTCAATTACCAAAGTGTGAGTAACATAGTCCTATATATATACTGCCAAACACACAATTTCTTGCACTTAATCTTACTAGGTAGTTGTAGTGCTTTACTACTATACTACTTGTAATTTTCGAAGGAGTATAATTCAGAAAATTTGACATCCATCCTGCTAATGATGTAGAGCAGAAAGACTACAACGTCAGCAACAAATCAAAATTCTTGTGGCATTTTTTATACCTAATGACAAATTGAAAGAAATCAGGGGAAAATTATGATTAACCAAAGTCTTTAGGTGTCTTATACAGTGCAAATGATTAGGCTGAAACAGAGTCACGTATTTTACTTTTAACTATTAAACTGTTTTGATGATCACCATGTTCAACTCATCCATTTAACATTATAAGTGCATTGTTAACCTAAACCTACCCACAGTTCGTAAATAAGAATTAAACAATTATTGTATAGATGTCAGCATATAATTGTTCATGCTGTTGTGAATCTAATACTAGGGTAGGGCACTAACAGTTCTATTGGGCACAGGGTATAATAGATTTTCAATTTTATAAAGAACAGTAATTAACTTAACTTGGTTTTCATGTTCCTCTGGTTTCCTGTGGGATATCCAATACTTAACCTAGCAATAGCTTCAATTCAATATTTTACTAGATATTAATTGGTGTTGTTTTCATAATCAATAGTAGGGTAGATTAAGTCCCTCCTGCCAATTTTATTCTCTAGTATTTTATTTGATTCATAAGGACTTTGAATTGTCAGGTAAACTTGATATCCTGCTGGTGTGATCATTCGCGTTAAATAGAGGTTCTGTGGATCAAATTTCCAGACAAAAGTAACTTCAAAGTCGAACTTCTTGTGGTACAACAAGTACACCAGCACGTGATCTTGTACACAGTATGTCTTTCTCTTAATTCTATTTTGGAATTTGTCAACAAACAATCAGTACAGGAAAACATGCAGTTTAGTAAACATTAAAATTTTGTTTGAAACTTAAGGTTTTCGCGGCTGAAACAGGCAATTAAAGGTTTTTTGACAAAATGTACGTTAATCGAATTCTCGCTTAATGATATCTTTAACATTTCAGAGGCTGTAAGTTATCATAGCTCTGCACCTTTTTTTCTTACTGCAGAAAGTATTATTCAGTTGAGTCTAAAACAGTCCAAATTACAGGAATTTTACAACAGTAGACAGTGCATTATTTTCAAGGTTATAAATGCCTATGTGCAAGCATGGTTACTTCACCGTATTGACGTCTGTCCAAGAAAACGGTGGTCCAAATCTGTTTTGTTTGCAAGTACATATAACTGAAATAACTGTTTTGGTTTACCACATCCATTTCAAATTCTATGACACTTGATTTCTGGTGTAATTTCCTATTGTTTTTAGATGTCTAACTTAACTGTGAAGTATTTTTGTCTTTCTGACTCAAAATACTCGAGGAAAATTTAGAGAACTTAAAATTTATTTATTCTTGTCACTCCAGCGCACGGAAACGTAAAAGAGTATTCGCGATCGTTTATCGTTTAAACAAAGATAATTTGATTTATTACCAGCCACGTATGCAGAAAGGTAATATTTTCAGTCCTCTGTGTGTTCCTTTATGTCTGTGTCTATATGTACACTCTTGTCTGTTTGTTTGTTCGTTTGTTCCGACTACTAGTTTTGAATGAATTGACCTAGCTTTATTTTTAGTATGCAGCTACACAGGAGCCAAAAAAATATAATTTTTGCTTTCTTCCTTTCTTCCTTTTTCATGACTTCACTGAATTACCTGACGGCATCTCTTTTATTACAAAAATAAGTTCAGACATAAATGGCAGCTAACGAAATTACATTAGTATAGGAAACAATAGTTGTTTAAACGGCTTTCGGCAATAGGTCCCAGGGCCTTGGACTGAAAGGGAATCCTTGTTAATTTACGCTATTATAACAAAACCAACTGTAAACAATTTGCGTTCTCAGCAAGTAATACCACTCACAAACCTTAAATATTCCTTGAATAGATTTCTTGACATAAAATAGGGATTTGTTACATAAAATATAGCGATAAATTACCATCATAATCATCATCGATATCATCACCACCATTATCATTGTTAAGATCATTGTCATCATCATCATTACCATCATCGTTATCATCTAATTGGTCATAATCATTATCCTGATCATGCAGCTGATTATACATCATCATTATCTTTTCAGTGATCATTACAAAAAAGACTATCAACACCATTGTCGTCATTATCATCACACAGGTGTCTTAACCATCCTTAACACCATCAAGATTTTCAACAACCTCACCACCAACAACAATTTCATCATCCTTACCAACATCATCATTTAAGAATCTGCCGACAAAATAAAGAAGATGCGCGTACATTTGTATCAAGCATTTCCACTCATCTACGTTTTTGTACAAGAATTGCTGAGTGAAATTGAAAAATTGAGGAGAACTCTTCTTATAGAGTGCCGAGGGAAGTAAGAAGTGCCAAGCAATAAATGTAATCGTATGAAAACTAAGGAAGTCCAAAATCTCGGCCGAATCTACCAAAGTGTTAAATCTTCAAATACAGTTCTTTACGTTTATTAGGCAAGACAACTTAAATAGATTACCAAAGAAAGCTATGTTATATTAATGCAAGCAGTTCACTATTATCCTATTACACCAGGCATTTATCTTTGATGCGATAAATTGAATCGAATCCCTGGGTTTTTTTACGTCGTATATGACTTTAATTGATCGTTTAATTCTTAGTTTGCAGCGAAGAATTAATCGTGGTGTGCCATGCTAGTACTTTTTAATGAGGATTACCTTTTAAAGAAAGCCATATTAACGACACAAGCCACTAGTCTTCCCATCCTACGCGGTGAATTGTACACAAATAACAGATCGTCAATACAACTTAGATCAAATTAGTCGGTCTTTATTTTCTTAGGACTGAATGCCTCTCTATCGCAAAAAATTTTACTTGTACTGGACCATGAAAAGTTGATTTGGATAACCAGTGTTTTTGTGCACAGGGATTTTGAAAATTGAAAAGTTAAGATGAATAAAGATATAAAAAAAGCTACATGAAGAGGGGACTGGTGCATTATTCAAAAGAATTCTCATGGAAATATCCCATTTACAAAGACTGAACTTTGTTTAGACAGTTTTGCTGATAAAGCAAATAGTAAAATTATAAAGTTGCTAAAATTTAGGATTATTCTTTTAATTTGACTGCTAAGTATATGTTACAGGAAAACGTGTAATTGACAGTTGTAAAGAAGAATCCTTTGGAGGTAAGAAAATTTGAAAGTAATTCGTTATATGCAGATTTGCAAAGACACACTCGCGCAGACTGTTAGTATCCTTGCTAGGAGCACTGAAAGTTTGGCTTCTGGAAGCGGATATGCCTTCCCCATGCGAAGAACACAAGTGAAGAGCTAAGAAGAGACAACACAACATCCAGTGCTCCTTCTTCACAACGTCCACTCTAAGGAAGATGTTGTCAAAGTCAAAGGATCCAGTCCCTCTAGAAGAAAGCAATAACATTTTATACCAACTGGATTGTAAGGACTATCATGCTACCTACAGTGGTGAGTCAAAGCGTTCCTTGAGGCAAAGAGAAAAAGAGCACAAGAGAGCTGTTCAGAATAGTGACACCAAACAGTATGAAATAGCTGAGCACTGTTGGACTCATAACCATACTTTTGACTGGGAAAACAAGAAAATTATAGACAAGGAGACCAACACGACAACAAGAAAAATTGAATAAACCATTCACTCTCTACAACACAGCAATCACATCAACAGTATATCTTACAGTCTTCCAGAAATATGGCTTCCAGCTCTAGCAAAAGGCAACACAGCTATGGCGCCAATTCTTAAGACATCGCGGTCCCTGTCATTACGGATGTCCGTACTGAGGAAGAATAAAATAGCTGTACCAGATCAGAGAAGTGTCTCTCGAAACGGAGCTCATAAAATGCATACGGCTCATGTCATGATAAGGCTTCTGTCTATAATGGCTTCCTCTGAGGCCCTAATGTCAAGAATTTTTAAGATCAAATTCTTATTTTCCGATTCTTCTGACCGTCTGTAGAGTGTAGATTTTTGTGGTACAAAACGTGAAAATTGCCTTGAAATTTTACGACATTGTGGTAAAAACATATTTAAAAGCTTTTTTTCGTCTGACACTCTTCAGAGTATGAAACGTCATAAAGGAAAGTATATGTATATGGCAACCTATTTATACGAAACATGTAGCGAAACTAGTCAATCCTAGACAAGCAAGTCTGTGTTGGCCAATGGCAGAATTGCATGTTTTGGCAGCTATTTTTGCTTTGCAAGCGCAAGATGGCTGTTTTCTAAGAGGAATTGATGCTGGACGTACAGTGGCTGGAACATGTTGTTTGATCCTGACACCCAACCTTTGAGAGGTGCGACGTACATAGCTTCGTAGTATATGAATTTTTGTGCCGATGTGAAGCTATGCGATTCTGCCATAGGTGAACATTTACTAGAAAATTCAGAATGCGCCAAACTATATACGGACGAGAATTTTCGGATAAATGGCATAGCTAAATCGTCCTTTTATCTAAGTGTATTGAAGTCTGTCTACATTAAAACAAGAAAATCAGTCCTCTGTAGGCAGAAAGAGTTCGTTTTTTCACTTGGACTCTTTCAATAATGTTTTGTTTCTTTATTTTCTCTTTCTTT
>JANTCA010001571.1:0-57242 GCA_024741275.1 Chironex yamaguchii | reverse complement strand
CTCTAGTTTCTCATAAATCGTAAAACTGCCTGTGCCTTGATCTTAACCCATCAGTCATATCCAGTTAGTCATGAACATTAAAGTAATATAACAATTACAGAGTTCTAAAATACGTTGATTAGGATAGCCCATTCCTTGCGCGAAGGTGAGTTTAAATAACCCCGGGTTACGACGGTACTAATGGATACAAATAAGTATCACAAGACACGTCAGTTTAAGTCTAACTTCTATATACGACACAGAGTACTCGTCATTTCACTATTTTGCCAAGGTTTATAAATTTAAAGTGTCTATCACTGACTTTGTATTACCTACGGTTGCGGTAATCAGAGATTAAAATATATATTGTCAGTGCTAATTTCGTTTAAGGCAATTCACGTCAGATCCATTATGAAGCTAAATCGTGCTTTGTTACTGTGGTGGTGGAAAAGGATGTTGTGTGATAACGATGTATAATGACAAAGCTTCAATTGGCAGCTCTTAGGTTTGAGTCTTTAATCAGACTGAAGGCCTTAGAGTAGACGAGAAATAATTGTTCAATATCAACAAGCTGTCAAAGTCTCCTTCCTCCGCTTCTATATCAAGTTCCGTGCAGCTAAAGTTCTATCGCGTCACAAGAGGTATTTACTATCATTGACAATAAATTGCCATTGAGTAGGCTTGTCCCCTCTCTATCTCATAGTATGACCTATCTTTACTTTTAGTGACAGAAGCACTGTGTTGTTTTGAAGATCTAAGAAAACATGTATTTTCTTCAAAAGAATATTTAAACTACAAAAACGTATCAATAAAGCTTATGCGCTCAATCGAGAAAAATTTTGCTTTGGATATTCTTTTTTGAATATAGGTCCTCGCGGTCAAAATTCACTTCAAAGCTCACAAAAATACAAAATAAACTGTGACTCTGTTTAATGTAGTAAATATAACAATATAATCATCATTAGAACCTTCTGATGCCATCTTTGCTTGGTATGCAAGTTGAAATTCAAGTTATCCCAGTCACTGTAGTTGTCTTATAGATTTACAATTAATGCAAAGATAAAGCATAACTCGTCCATTCACGTGACTTGGTTGTTCTAGTAAGTCAACGTATTATGTTTTTGTCTGTCACAATATATTCATGCAGGTTGTACATACGTCTGACCAAGAATAATCACTTTGTTTATAATAACGATTAGGCCTTACTTAACATTCTTTTGACAGAGAATTTTAAATGGGCTTATTTCGACAAAGTATTCAGAAAATAACTTCTAAAGAAACAAAGTCAACGCATAGAGATCTCTCTGAAACTCACAAGTAGTTGTCTTAGTTGTGAGCTCTACGCTTTGGACAGGATATTTAAGTCCTACTGACCATATTTAGCTAGTAGATAATTCTATATTTTATGAGGTAGATAATTTGATATCCGAAAAGCTTACACATGAAGCACATGAGACATAAACAGTGTTTCAGATGCTGGAAATATGTAATGGATCACGTCTGCCTTTGAAATTTCTCATTTTGTAGAAGAAAAGAAAGAAACGGTAAACTGTAGTGACACTGAAAACAAATAGTCGGGTAAACCCTTTCACACAACTAATATATAGTTCTCATTAAAAGTTTCAAATCGATTCCTGCGGTAGCTATTTACAAACAAACAATTTATTAGCATAGTCTGCATCAGATGTAATTATATTAACCCTTATTGTACTGGCAGACTGCTTTAATGTTTGGACTTAACAGGAATTTGAACCCACAAAGCCAAAAGACGAGTCTTTTGCAAAATTGGTATTTTAGGTCAGCCATAAGAAGAATGAAATAACTCTCAATGGTTACAGCAGTTTTTTACTTTAACTTTTTTGTGTGGTAGGTACACAATAATTTCTAAGTGTATTGGAGTCTGTCTACATTGAAACACAAAAACCAGTACTCTGTAAGCAGAAAGGGTTTGTTTTTTCACTTGGACTCTTCTAATAATGTTTTGTTTCTTCATTTTCTCTTCTTTGTTTACTTTCTTATTTATGATTGGCTAGTTTTGCTACATGTTTCATATAATTAGGTTGCCATATACATATACTTTCCTTTCTGATGTGTCATACTCTGAAGAGTGTCAGACAAAAAAGGGTTTTAAGTATGTTTTTAGCGCAATGTCGCAAATTTTCAAGGCGATTAACTAAAATATATTTGATTTGCACATTTGGGTTTTAAAATAATTGTTGAAAGCAAACTACCATTTTCTGTCTCCAACTGGTCACAAATTGGTGGAGGATGGAATAGAAAATAAAGTTGCAAGCAAAATGGGCCACTTTCAAGTGACCTTAGTAATTCACTTTAGTACACAGTAACAAACAGTTTAAAATCAATAAGCGTGAGCATTACAGTTGAGTAAATTTTAAGTTGCGTCAAGGTATGAATGTCACAGTGACATTGATAAGATTGCAAGAACACTTGACTATACGTCTTTAAGTTAGTACGTGTCAAGGATGTTTGGCAATGACTTAGAAAATCGATAGTAGATCAAATAAATCAAATGATCATTTTAAACTGATTTTGTTTAAATAACTCCGCATATTAATATGCTTGCAATAAAACTGAAGCCCAAAATATAACAAGATTACATCAAGAACGTTTGATAATCAAATTGTGTGAGGCTTTATCAAATCTAATTCTACAATTTAATATTTGCGAGTGACACAGTGTGTTATCCTAATGGTTGATTTTCCTGAAGTTTATCGTTATTTCACTGAAAGCTAATAGTGAAAGCTGAGTACAACAACATTAAACCGATGGGCAAAACGTCATTAGCATGTAGATAATAAATTTGCTTATTAATACAGTCCGTAACCTGTAAAGCAAAATTGAAAGTCTTGCAGATCTAACACAGCTTAAAAGGTCCTTTCTTTTTTTTTGCTTCAATAGAAACCTGGATTTAACACTCAGGTGGCCGACCATTACTAAGACACCAAAATTTCTTTCAATTGATACGCTGTTAATTTCTTGTAGACAGTTTGACAGATGTTTGTACCACTTGTACTACTACTACTACTACTACTGCTACTACTACTACCACAATCATTACTCTTATTGCAACTAATACTATCCCTACTACTATTACTACTACTATCATTATTATTACTACTACTACTATTACTACTACTACCAGAACTACTACTACCACCACTATCATTTCCCCTACTGCAACTAATACGATCTCTAATACTATTACTACTACTACTATTATTATTATTATTATTACTATTACTACTACTACTTCTGCTACTAATACTAATACTACCACTATCATTACTCCTACTGCAGCTAATACTATCCCTACTACTATTACTATTATTATTACTACTACTACTACAACTAGTATTATTGCTACTATTACTACTACTACTACTACTACTACTACTACTACTACTACTACAATAATAATAATAATAATAATAATAATAATAATACAAATATTTATACAAGATAACCTATCAGCATAATGACAATGCTGTTATCTTAAGGGTCCTGTCATGAAAGTAAAGGTAAAGAAACTTAGAGCTACATTATGTGGTTTTAATTAAAAATATGTAAAGCTAGTTTCTTTAAAAGAAATGTTCCTTTAAAAACGAAGTAAAAACAATCCTTGACACAATCTTCCTTGCCTCAAGCGGTAATTCGTTAAATATTCTCCCACCAACAAAAGCAACACATTTTTGACCAGTTTTCGTTTTCATGAGTGGCAGTTTGACAGTATGATTACTATTTCTTGTACATTTTTCATGTTTTGCTTTTTCAAAATAATCCTTAAATGGTTCACACACATTTTTCTGTAGGCAGTCAAAAGCAAATTTGCATACGCTTTTCTTCATTCAATCTTCTATGTTGGGTATTCTCAATTCTGCGTTTGGGGGACATTTTGATTTGATAATGTTTATGCTTTGTTTCTCAATACTACGCAACCGCTTTAATTTGGAGTTAATCTTTAATTAGACATTACCCAGCAAATGCTTATACGTCCTGGAACTGGCATTTGGCTTTGAATCAAATCTGCATGATAACTTTCCACGTAAGCAGCAAAAGTATGATTACTTGATTAAAGAACTGGCAAATCAGTACGAACAAATTGATTAAGCTTTCAATTAGTACTCTTGGGATATTTGGTAAAGCGTCAACATATTTCATCAATATGTTAAAGGACATAGGATACGACAATAATGCTAAGAACTACATTGTCAGAAAAATTATGAACATTGCCATAAGAAAACCTTACTACGTATTTTCTTTAAGAAACAAAGAATGGACACATCCAGAACAAATGAAATTTTAAGCAAAGTAATGATAATGGTTATCGTTATTGCGTATATTTTATTACGTATAAAATTCAAGTAGCCAATTTCAAATTACCAGTAAAGTTAGACCTGCAATTCTACTTTAAAGTCATACAAAATAAACTGAGTTTACACTACTTCTACCAAACTATCACTGCATCCATGAATCTGCTACTATCGTCATCGCCACTCCGGCTATCAACTAATACTCTTCTTACGTTCACGGTTAAATGTAGTCAAAAATGAAGTATCTACTAGAAGAAAGAATCAATCAATTTTCTTCCATGTCACTGTTGAAACTTGCTTCACGTTCCGAAAGTACAACTTTGGAACACTTTAAACTGAAATTGCCAAAATAGCCAGTTAATAGCGTACTCAAAATTATCTCAAATGGCCTTAGTGTACCAAAGAAAATTTATTAGTACACGTTTGTCTATAATACTAGCTAAAACTACCAATATGTTAGCAAGCTAATGGCAACATTCCATAGGGGACATTCCAATGGCAAACTTTCGTGATCTCTGACATGCCTTCTTGACGGAAAAATGCATTGCGTCATTTGTGGTGAGCTTATTTCAATTTTTTATTACATTATGCTGATAAAAATTTCGTTTACACTTTCACGTATCACTTAATATTTTCGTTTGCAACATCATCAACAATGAATTTAAAGCCCAAACTTGTTTTATCATACCCTTATTGAAATATATGGTAAACATAGAGAAAGAAAAAGAAAGGCTCATAATGCCTTTTATCTTAGGAAATGGGATGGACTTAACTATAGACAACAACCGTTAAAGAGATCTTAATCGTAAAATCGTAAAATCATAAAATAGTTTGTTAGTGTGATGTAAGGTAAATCAGTATTTACTAAACGACCTTCTAACACAAACTCGCATACAAACTACTGTAACAAAACTTAAGACATTCGAACATCACACCTTTGTCAATAGATCTATAAATGTCAGTCATTCCATTTCTCATGGGATACACAGTTCATACAAATATTATACATAACAGTTATTAGTATTTCGGTTGTATCTGCGCACTGTTATGAGCCTAGCGGTTTACAAGTCTCGTTATGTTTGTCAGTGACAGTGCTTTCTAGCGTGGATGGTGATCCTATGTTTCAAATATTTATATGGCTATATTTATAATTCAATGGTACAATAATATTTTAAACAAAGACAAGGGAGATTACCTCCAAAAAGGATTGAAAAGATTATAAGCCCTGACGTTGCTCATAACGAGTCCATAACGCAAAATAAAATGGTGGCTATTCTGTCCCAATCCATACCGTTTCACATGGTTTAGTTGTATATCAAAACAAATCCTGCGTTACTTTGGTTTAACTTTACGACTGTTACTGTTAACAAAAGTTTCGATTTTGAAACCGGAAATCACCTTAAACCAAGAAATAGTTCAACTTGCAAGTGATTTTTAAGCTTCTGTCTCCTTGCGTTGTTTGCAAGCGTAATCATACCATGCTGAACAGAGATAATGTTGGTTAACAAACCTGTGAGCGTTAAATGCTGAACGAACGAAGACCAATGAAGGAGCTCAGATTTGTTCTGACCCTACCAAACTCTAGCATGCGTTCCAAAGTCGTCTTAGTGCCCAACGAGATTATAAAGGCAGTGGGATTGAGGAAGAATAATCACTGCAATAGTATAGGCTTTTTACAGGCCAAGTAACACATTTACAGAGACCCACGATGTGCTCACTCCTTAGTGATACCCTATTTACTGATGAAGACGAATTGGCCAAACTTTTTGTGTTAAATCAAACGGAATTAGGCGAAGATCTTTCTTTTTTAGTTCTGTAGGAACAGTTGAGTGTCACACATGATATGACTCGACAATAGCCTTTCAACTCCGTGATTTCCAGCTTGGAAACATAATTTAGGCAACATTACTAATCCATGATCTCCTAGCGTTTTATTTTGACTGTTTGATTATGTTTGCCCGATGTATGGCCTGGCTGCTGAATAGTAAAAAGTATGTTTGATAGCATGTTACTGAATTACAGTTATGATGTTTTTTCCTTATGCTTTCAATCAAAAGTGATGAACATGTGGTGTACTTACAATGATTTACAGTGAACTGAACTCCCGGTATCACTATAGGCCTGCAGTCTTGATCATGCTTCCCGCTGGTTGCAGAAAGTGCTCATTTGAATTTCGAATGTTGATGGTCCCACTTCTTGACCTAACTCAATCAAAAAAACGTGTGAAGTAGACGTTAAGCCTAAGAATCGTTTTGTTAGAACATTTTACTGTCATTAGGGGTGTGAGCCAAATAGTTTGACTTGTATGCTAGGCAAAAGAAGCTAGTGAAGAGGATGTGTCCACGGGGACAGCCTAAAGCTGTACATTAGGGTTCTTCTCGATTTGAAAACTTTTGAAACAACCCCGCCCCACCAAATGCGATCGCAGGTACTCAGAAAAGTCGCTCAGGAACAATCGCTGAAAAAGATTTCAGCCCAATAGGGTAAGATTTTAAACTCTCTCAAAGCAAAAATCTAAATTTTGTGTGCAGAAAAAATGGCTAAATGAATCTGAAAATGCATGGAATCGACCCAATTCTTTTTCCTACTTGTCTATTTGGACCCAAATATCACATCAAAAACCGTCGTTTTCCAATTTTTCTTTCTTCTAAGTTGCGGAGATAGCGTTATCGTGTTTGGTGACACGAATTTCATCCCTCGCGTGGTTGGCACTCATAAGCCTATGCATGGTTGCGCTAATTAAGTTGTTTCAACAGCTTTGTGGCAAAATTTTGACGTCTTTGGACGTTTATGTTTAGAAATTCGCTTCATAAAGAAAAAAGTTAGCCCAACTGTAGTTTAAGACTCTGAAAATGCATCAAAAAATATATTTAGAACTATCAATACAAACATGATCATTTCTTCATTTTAGTCTTGAGCTTTTCCAAAGACTCTCCCATTCTCTTCTTGCACATAGAGCTAGATTTCTTGCCGGTTCCTTCATAGTGAAACTTGCACCATCCTCTGTCAGCGGTCTCTGCTGCTTCGCCTCTCCTCCTATTTGTGGACAAATTGCTGCATTATGCTAACACTTTTCTCTGCATGATCGTTAAATGCAACAAGGCCGGACAGTCTCTGACAGCTAACCTTAGTACGGCTTCTGATTTTTCAATTGCTATAGGTTGTGTGTTTCTTGTAAATCGCTACATACTTCGTACAGAATTGAGGCATAGTCAGTCGTATGCCACCAGCTACAAGTTACTTGTTTTTCTCTTTCGGTGAACCTCGTTAAAGTACATAATAACGAAAATTCTTTGACTTTTGGGGTTCATTCTTCTCCTGACTCTCGGCTAAACTGATGACAACCACAACTAAGAAAGTAATTTTAAGCTCTCATTAGTAAACTAGCTTTACCATTGATAAATGAAGTCACACTGTAAAAGTTTTAGTGACGGAGGGTGTCTATTGACGTCCATCTTCGGAGCTTTCTCTTAACAATAATAGATTTAGAGCTGAAAGTCATTACAAAGTCAACTGAAATATAGTTTGTGTCCATTGCTTCTCTAAGTGTGAATCTAACTAGTTTATGATGGTCTGTAAAATAATACTGCAAAGTAATATATCATGCTATTCCACTTTATTGCACTATTGTTACTATAATCTTATTTTTCGATCATATAAACTTCCGAAACCGTAAACAAACGTAAGTAACCTCATTGGATTTGATTATAACAGTAGAAAAGTAATAAACCAAAATGTTATTTTAATTTTGCTCTAGTTCTTAATTTACATGATTAGTAAAATAAGTGTCTGTGATTTTTGGGCTGCTTACCTCGTTCAGTGTCCAAGTATAATTAATGTCATCGTTTTTTTTTCTTCAACTGTGCTTTTGCAGTAGTTGACCCTTCATTACATGCATATTCAGTTATCACTACGCTCTGAGTTACATCACATTTTTAAAATTCATTAGCGTCCTCTGTATGAGAACACAGCCACTAACTAGAAGATGCTGGCATATGAGGATCAAAATTGGAACTTGTTTACCTTGAAGCAATTCTTTTGGCAAATTTAAAGTCAAAATGAGGGTAATTTTCACCTGCTTAACTTTCCAAGCGGATGCCAGGGCGAAGCGTCTGGTCGTGGGTAAACCACTTGAACACTTGCGGTAATTTTTTAGAACACAACACCATGTAGAGTAAAATATGCAATATTAAAGGCGCTGTCTTGATAATTGTGAATAATGAAGTAACACAAAGAGTCTAACCAGAAGATATATTAAAGTTGAAGGCAGTAAAACGTAGTCCTTGCTGTTTATTGTGCGATTAAAGTACAAAGCGAATGATAGACAAGGAAATACTTTGTTAATAAAGTTGCGTTTAACACACCCCGCAGACAGTGATAACGTAAGGAATTTAAGTGCCAACTATGCCATAGTAAGCGAGATAAGGAACCAGTTAGATAACGACTTAATTTTATAGAGGTCATAATTTTCAGTGAAATAAGGAATTCTTATCTCTCTGCTGATAACATCGTGTATTGATTGATAGTATTAATATTGATATTACATCATAAGTCAGTTTTGCATGTTCATCTTTTCATGACGGTTTTGCCATGTTTCTCTACTTTATTTCTCTACTTGTTTGTGTCTTTGTTTGTGCCATGTTTCTTTGTTTTTGCTATGTCTTTTTCTTACTGCCGTGACTTATTAGGCATTTTGTTAGTTTTTCTCTATATGTGAGGAGTCCGATCATATTTTTAGATCGACCACTAAGTCCAATGTTCTCGGGCTCACAATGAGGCAAAATTCGCTTTTTGATTTCGTCAGCTAGCAATGCGATTAAATAGTGTATATATTGATAAAAGTGATAGAAGATACAAGTTTTGACTACTTCTAATTCCTTGATCTGAAAAGTTGACTAAAAGATATATTTAACGTCATATTCTATGCCCCAATTCTGACAAGTGTGATTAAGTCGTTTAACAAATACTGATTGCTTTCCTCATTAAAGTCTATTTACCAATCTATCCATCTGTCTATCCGTCCATTCATCTATCTATCCATCTTACTATCTATCTATCCAACCATCCATCTATCTACCTAGCTATCTATCCATCTATCTATCTATCTATCTATCTATCTATCTATCTATCTACCTATCTATCTATCTATCTATCAATCAATCTATCCATCCATCCATCCATCCATCCATCCATCCATCCATCCATCTGTCTATCTATCTATCTATCTATCTATCTATCTATCTATCTATCTATCGATCTATCTATCTATCTATCTATCTATCCGCTCATCTGTCCGTCCATCCATCCATCTAGTTAGCTAACAAATTCTAGAAAAGGAGAGCAACACAGTAGCAAGAAAAATAAAAGAAAGAATCCATTCCCTACAGCATAGTAGCCACATTGAAAGCATATCTTACACCCTTCCAAAAACATGGCTTCCAACGCTAGAAAAAGAAACACAACGAGCACAAAACAGGTATGGCGCCACTCCTCAAAGCATTTTGATCCCTGTCACCGCGAGATCCACACTAAGGAAACATAAAGCACCTGTACAAAGTCAATTCTAGCAGCCTGATGATGGAAGAAGTATCTCTCGAAACGTACCTCAGAAAAAGCTTACGACTCATGACATGATAAAGCTCCTATATCTAAGGCTATTAAGAATTTTCAAGACTATTTATCCGTATTTGTGTCTTTCTGTTTCCATATTTCAAAGTTTTGAATATGCACCAGTTTATGCTTTTATTTCGCATTCAGTATTCAATTGCGGACAGCATGAGCCAGTTGCTCAGTAGTCTACGGTCTCAATCAAACAACGGCAAGTCATCAAGGGCAAAATCTTCACTCGTGTTAAAATTCATTGGTGTTGAGAAGAGGACATCTGTCTTGACATGCAGTCTAGGCCACCTTTGCTACAGCCAGTGATGAATTTATAATGGTAATTTTAAGTTTCATTGTCGACATTAAAGTAAGAATTTATTTAATTTTCGTATCAATAGGAATAATTTATACAATTAAACCGCAAATATTGTCAAAGTTTACATTTTTCTCTTGACTCTGGACCTTTTAAAAACGAGATTTGTAAAAGCACCTGTAATCTTCTCCACTACAACCCTCCACTCCACTATGTCACTGAAAAACTCTTTTCTTATATGACGTAAAAGTGGAGAAAGATTTTGATAAGCTCGCTTGCCATTGTACGGTTCGTGGTTGACAATATTTTCGTTCCTTAAGCTTGAAACTAATAGGGACAATTTACTTGCCTGCAACAGTTTTTATCCCGTTTCTCTGTCCGAACAAAAAGTAGAGAGAAAAGGCAAGGACTCCACTGTTACACTTTCCAACTT
Organism: Chironex yamaguchii; assembly: GCA_024741275.1. Taxonomy (NCBI): domain Eukaryota; kingdom Metazoa; phylum Cnidaria; class Cubozoa; order Chirodropida; family Chirodropidae; genus Chironex; species Chironex yamaguchii. Next base: position 46,585 of record JANTCA010001571.1, on the reverse strand, counting down.
CTTCGCCATGGTTTCAATTTGTTCATTCTTCAGTATCCCATAATGCTTATTAGTAGTGTACTAATCATCTAGGAGGAGGAGCACTTCCATAACTGAGGAGAATGGCGCCCTTGACGCCAGCTCAAACCTCATTTTACAGCGAAAGCTATGATTACATGGTTACCAGTGGAAACCACCCCTCTCCTTATAGGGAACAATTCAAAGGGATCAACGCCCCTTAATAAGAAATGAAAAACTTGTATAAAAATAAGAAACCGGATTATGGTCAATGTTTGGAAATAGAATAAGAACTTTTGTGGTACAAAACTTGAAAAATCGCCTTGAAAATTTGCGACATTGCGCTAAAATCTTACTTAAAAGCTTTTTTTCATCTGAAACTCATCAGAGTATGAATCGTCAGAAAGGAAGGTATATATATATGGCAACCTATTTATACGAAACATGTAGCAAAACTAGCCAATCATAAGCAAAAAAGGAAACAAAGAAAGAGAAAATGAAGATACAAAACATCATTGGAAGAGTCCAAGTGAAAAAACGAATTCTTTCTGCCTACAGAGTACTGGTTTTCTTCCATGCTTTGTACAGGGGAAAGGTTGAACAGCCCTCCGTCCCAGAAGAGATCTTTGTTGAGTTAATGGAATATGCCACTAGAGGTGTTGAATTCAGTTTTAACAATGCAATTTATCGACAAAAGGACGGGGTGGCAATGGATAGCCCCTTGGGTCCGGCATTGGCAAGTGTTTTTGTCGGCTTTTACGAGGAGCGCATTCTAAGAGAAGACAACCAAAAGTTGTCTGTTTATTTTTGGTAGGTTGATGACACCTTTGCCATTTTTAAAACAGAGCTGGAATGCGACAGGTTTTTCCAAAAACTTAACCAGTTACATCCAGCTCTCAAATTTACGGTTTAAAAAGAACAAGACTGTTTATTACCTTTTCTTGATGTTTTGGTGGAAAAAACTGACACTAATTTGCTAACAACAGTTCACCGAAAAGCTGCTTTACTGATCAGTACATTCGTTTGAATTCTTTTTGTCCAAAAAAGAGGAAAATCAACCTCATCGGAACATTTGCCCGTAGAGCACTTTGTATCAGTTCTAAACCTAAATTAAATTCGAAACTAAGGAAAATAAAGTCTATTCTTGAGCAATCTGAAGAGTGTCAAACGAAAAAAGCTTTTAAGTATGATTTTAGCGCAATGTCGCAAATTTTCAAGGCGATTTTCACGTTTTGTACCACAAAAAGACTGTTCAAGTATTTTAAGCGAGAATAAGAACTCATAATCATCACGATCACACAAATTTGCATAATCAAAAGCATCATCAGATACTGACAAATACTGTCTTGAATATAAGAATATTTAGTTGAAAGTGAAAAATTTAATCAGATCGTGTGAAACACAGCGAGTGCTTGAAAAGAACAAGACAGCAGCTTTTTAAGAAAAATATCTTCGTTGGAAAAAGTGATTTCAACAAGGCAAAATTACTTTGGTTTGCAAGACCTCTAAGTGCTGAAATAAGGAGTGCGCACGGAGTGAGGGTATTAAAAAGAAAATAGCAACAAACTCTGTTTTGCTAAATGAAAAACGATTAACGATTAATGATTGTCTTTCTTGGATATTATCTCTATATGTTGTCAGTAAGAGGCACTCTATAGTTAAACCAAACGGGGCATTTTTATGTAAAAAGCTCATTTAGTTTTAATTTTTTGATAACTTGCATAATAGGATTAGTAAAGGTTTTCCCCCGGATGATTTCCTTGCTAGTTGACCTTCGCCAAGGTATCATTACCGAAGATGGTAATCGGTTTATTCCCACAACGACTTCATCATTAGCATTATGAATGTTTTATTACCGAAAAAACAAGAGAATCCAAGACTTGATGCGTATCACCCTCGAAAGGTTACATATTGGTTCCTTATTCCAGGTTGAACACTTTCTTTAAAATTTGTTGAAATCTATCTATACGTTTTTTAGCTAGCGTGCTAACCAACAGATAGACAAATAAACCCTAGCAAAAATACAAGCCTCTGGTGGAGGTAACTTACTCAAATCATACACTTGACAAGAAATCCGTTAAAACTAAGCCGCAAAAACTGTGTAAACGTCTTCTATTGTCCCTTCTAATCATTGTAGCCTCAATGGAACGAATGAGACTTAAAACATGTATAAATCAAACTTCCCCCTTAGAAAGGTGATACAAAAGTTATTATTAAACTTGTAATCTTCAAAATTCTGGAATCAATGTCAGAAACTTTTGCAGTACCCTCGGTCTCCATCCTTTCGTCTCCATACTCCAGAGGCATCTTTGGTCGCCCCCTGTAGTAGACGTCTGGTCTTGAGTGGTATGTCATTGGCAAATGATAGATGAGGTATCGACTTCCTTTTCAAGCTTTTTAGTGCTCCGGGAAGATATTGCAAAATCGACATGTATTTTTACCTCCTCTTAAAAATTTTTCCTGGGAGCACGTGCCCACCGTCTCCCGGTAAGCACGCCGCTGATGCTTTTATCGGGAAAAATAAACTTCACTTTTGATTCAAAGTTAGTGCTCCAGTTATTAGAACAACTCTTTGCATGGGGTTGTGAACATGCTGTGAACACGCATATACATTTACAAAGCTCTGAAAAATATCCCTTGAGTGAGGCTCCTGGTTGTTATCCTGTTGTGTTGACCTACTTGAAGAAGATCATGTGGATGCCGCGAATGTGAATTCTAAGTATAAGATTACGTTTGGCGGAAACGTAGGAAAAGCCCTTTGGATTCCCCAGTTTAAGACTTCCTTTTTGGAATAAGAACAGAAGTAAAAGTCGTCATATTTAATAACCAACCTCACAGATCATGCAATTGCATTTACACCTTTCAGCATATTCCGTGGGGTTATCCCTTAACAACTCGGAAGCCTTGAGTACACTTTTTTGTAGACCGAAGAACAAAATTGTTCCCCAACATTTAATTTTTTGCTTTCTAATTATCTATGGATTTTACAAAAGTTATCAAGTGGTTTCACAGAGATTACAAGGTATTAAAACTCAATCACAGTTTTGCGGACTTGGTTTCTGCGAAAATTATGGTGGTCACACTTGAAATGTCTCATCAATCTTTTGACTCGGAGACGCTTTTAAACTGAGAATAACAAGGTAGTTGTAGCTTAGAAACTAACAAAACAACCATTGAATGCCGTAATTTTGTTATGCAGTTCAATATCATGGTTCAGGCTATTAAAACAGTTTCACTGAAATAAACTAAAACATTTTGTAGAGTAACATTATGCAATTGTAAAATATAAAATGGTTTGCTGTACCCATCTTGTTGCAGTGAATCTTTAGTCCAACGGGATGTTTTCAAATTATCCTGAGCAACATTCTTCTCCTATACCCACTCATTTTGTACTAATATAATCCATGCCTTTATTTTTCTTCTTCTTGTGTTGTATAGCTAATCGCAAATAGATTTTAATTCGTCTCACTGTGGTATAAACATCATACTCTACGTAGTCCCGTTTCTATGTATGGATACTTTGGTGGCTGTACGACCCAATACGTGACCGGCACACACGGCCGCTTATTGGGCATGGGAAGGATGGTTCAGAGGGAGAGGTAGCCCGCGAGGCTCTCGCTTGTCGGCGGCGGTGACAATCCTCCCTCACGCGGGCACGCTCTGTCTCAAAGTGCGAAACACCCTCGTGACAGGCTGTGCGCCAACTGTCTCTGTTTGCAGCCATGTCCTCCAGATGGTCGAGATTGATATTGAACTCAATGTTTTCTTAAATCTCTTCTTAGGGGCTCCTCATGAGCGCCAGCCATCATCAGACAGCTGACTGTACAGCACGCGCCTGCGCAGGCGGGTTGGGGGCATCCTTATCATGTGACCCAACCCGCGCAGCTTCCTTATAAGTAATGTACCCTCGATGGATGAGACGGTAGCAGCTGCAAAGATATCTATGTGCGGTACGCGGTCACGCTACGTGAGACCAAGGATCTTTTTGAGACACTGCATGTAGAAGGCCTCCAGGAGTTCCACATGTCTTCGGTATAGGGTGATGGTTTCTGTCCCGCACAGAAGGACGCTCATGGAGATGGCCTTGTACACCTCGACCTTGTTCGATATTCTCTTCGGTATTACTCTGGAATAATCTCTTGGAGGAAATGATTCGTTTTACTTCATTGATGGAAAATTAAATACGAACTTAGATTTGCTCTGTTTGGGATAACATATCACGTAGAATATATCTGTTTGCGTGTCACTATCACTGCTGTTTTAAAACTTATAAAGCACTGACAACTTGCTCTACTGGAAATTGGAGCTTATTGCTTCAGGATGTGATTTGAAAAACACAATACTTCGTGGAGTCTTTTCTATGACCAAGACAGTATCACTTTATTCATGACTTAAAGATAACAACATGACTGTGAATTCTTCATTTCTGTCTTAATGGCTCCTTACCGAAATGCGGGTTGGTTTATGAAGTATTACTACCCATAGAGATCTATCTCTCTACGTAGTCCAATAATTGATGTGTGATTATTTTGTTCTTGTGCGGTGTGAGATTAATTGGACTTGATTTCACTTCTTAAATCTTGAAACAAACTACTTAGAAAAGAATGCGTGGCCCCAGCAAACTTAAATTAAAGACTTAAAACGCTGGAAGATTAGTTTAGACGCATGATTCTCAATCATTACTGGGTCAAAGCCAAGTCAAATGGAAAACCAGTTTACTTTAGAGGACCATGCGCAAAGAAATTTAAAATTGCAGGAAATGTAAAGCAAACTTTTGACGTAGTGCATTATAAAATCAAATTACGTTAACGAAATTTATCGTACATCACGCAAAATACAATGTTGGTTTATGTAGTTCCAGGTGACACTTCGGAAAAAATAAAGCAACATATAGAAGCGAATTAACATGATCACTTGGTTATCTAGTGTGATCTTTAGTTTAAGTGCTCGTCAGTTTGTACAAACAGTTACGTACCAAAACGTTAACATAAGATTTTAACATAGTTATCAGTGCAGATATGATAAAATTCCCAATAACTCAATCAATTCATAAATTGATGCATCCACAAATAAATAATTCAATGATTGGATCAATTAGTCGATTGATCTATAGATATATAACAAATATGAATAATATACTGTAATGACAATGTAATGAAATGAATAAAAAATTAGAAATATCAATTAATCTACGATTATTTTTTATAATTTGTTTGTCCTGAAGGATTCTTTTACTCCCTTTCCAAGAAGAAAAGCAACCAAATCCCTCCAAAACGATTTGATATCAGAAATTGTCAGTCCAACCTAAATTTTTTGTCTGCTGTTATAGCTTACTTAAACTTTTGGAAAAGTCGGTTCTTTATTGTGAGCAGCCGGCAACACTTTAGAACATGACCTCATCTTCTTAACATCTGCAATTTTTGTTTCGAATCAGTAAATTCAGTTTCCTTGAATATATAATCGTCGCCATCTCGGCTTTAGAAAGTTCACTCTTGTCCATAGGTTTTCTTTTCCTTCTTTTTCTTTCTAGAGCTGTCCTTCCCAAGGCAACACACAGCACAGTATTTAAAGTGTACTCTAACCAACTCGTTTTCTGTCTCTCTTCAGATATCATACACATTCCTTTTGGTTCTTACTCTATCGTTTATTTTCTCTGTCATTCTCGCCATGTGGCTTGTCCATTTTCTTTGTTTCATGAATTTTACAGTGCCCTTTATCTTTTTATGCCCTCTGCTCTACTCGTTGCTTTTACTGTCCTTCCAGATTATTCCAAGCATAACTCTTTTCGTAACGTTTTGTGTCGTCTGCAGTTTCTAATATAAGGGATTTGGTAGATTTACAAGTCGCTCAAACGCGGATTGCTGTGGGTGTTATGCACCCATTAAAAGCTTTTCACAGTGGGAATTTATGGTTTTTGAAGCCTATCCCGAAATGATATATCTTCTTGCTTTATTATTTTTCCAGTATCTTGACATCTGTCTTCCTGAGCCAGGTAGGTGCACTTGTCCAAAGCTTGAAGACTCACGTAGTCTACTTTCACTTTGTCACTGTTGCAAAAATGTTAATTACAGCTTTAATTTTTCTTTTCATTCACAGAGTCTCACTCTTAGCGTTTAGTTGAAAAGGTGCTCGAGTTTTGAATTGACAAAGAGTCTGTCTTGAATAACGGAAGCTTTGGTCTGGAAATCGCCAGCATACTGTGAGAAAATAACTGCCACAACATGGTGATTAATGAGAGTTGCGTTTTTAACTAGTGTAGAAATTTGAGTGAAAGCCAAAGATACCATAACCTTGTGTGGGAATTAATCCATTTTGACTTCGCCAACACACCTCTCTAATCCAATACTCTTGTCCAGACAATAATCAACAATATATCCTGATAGTTGTCAAAGAAATAGTATTAGAGCACACTTGTTCTAAGAAGTTCGGTTATGAAAATACTCTGAAAACTACTACTCTGAGGTCTTGGGTTCTTACGTTAGTTTGCTCATATGTGTTCATGCTTGAAAATGGATTCACAGAACTGAAAATACAACAGTTGCATGCCTCGTATGTATAAAATAAAATGAAACTTCTCAGAAAGAGATGTTGACTTTTTCACGCTGTACTTATCTCCTAGCACAATCGAACCTCTAACAGCGGCCACTTTTTTCTCCAAGGTCAAGTGGCCTTTATTGGGAGGTGGCCGCTAAACAGAGGTTTGCTAAAAAGTTAACTAATCCCAACTTGGCACCAAACATGTAGGACAATTGGAATTGAAAGAAGTTTTTAAAAATGATAACATGTTTCGAGAAATTAAGATTGGAAAAATCTAGACAGCCTTTTGCAAAAAATCTTTTTAAGGGAGGTGGCCGCTATTAGAGGTGTTTCCAGAAAAAAATGTCTGGGGAATCGTTTAGAATAATACATATGTAATACTTCAACTGTCAATGAACTACTGAATAATGCTTTTCTTGTACAAGCTGGATTGATAAATTGAAGTTACATCAGCAGTCCGACATTATCATTGGCTATTGTGCTGAGCAATGTCATATGCTGTATGTATACTTTCACAACCCAAACTGTGTTAACGTGACTTCATCATTCTACCTTCATCATGCTGGCTATAAATATATATATCTCCATTTTGCTAAATCTTTTTCTTTCCATTAACACTGTAGATCATTTTCCCTTGAAACATTAGGTTTAATATAAAAAATACAGAGCCAACGATGCAGGTTAGTGAGTAGGACAGTCATTTCAGACTTGCCATGGCAAGAGAGGCATTCTAAAGCTAACGTTGTAGCTGTTTAGGTCCGGCTGTCATAGACGAAGTTTGTCCGAGTACATTGTTGACTGGCTACTATGCCGAGCAAGTACAAATAAATCCAGCATTATTTATTAACTAAACATTTAAGCATGCAAGTAGGAAACGACTGTAGACTTGAACGTATTATTAGTCCATCTCGAACGCCTTAGCTTTAGCGTAATGGCCAACTAGGAAATATCAACATAATTGAAATATTTGATATAGTGACTGCTTTGACTGTCCAACAAAATTTGCAGGACAACATCCTTTGGCAGGGTGACAACTTCCTCAACTTTCAGGAGCAGCAAGCAAGGAAAATATAAAAATTGACTTTAATTATGCTCTTTCGCATTTGACGTCTCCATTTTCCGTTTCCATTTCCCATTTGATTATCATTCCGCCGATTTACTTTGATTGCATGAAAGTGAAAGGTTTTTTTGAAAAAAAAGATCAAATGATAATGTTCACTTAAAATTCTAATAGAAAATCGTTAATTAAATGCATTTATTATTATGACCTTTCACAGCTGAAGATCATTATTAGCCATTGTAACTTAGTTTGTATGCAAATTTCAATCATAAGGCAGATGTTAGAATCCCAGGTCACATTCATCTTTAGTTTTGACTGCCCTTTATTAACTATGACATCTGTAAGTATTTGTGATTACTCTGTACGTCTTTGCATAATTAAAAACATATATGTATCCTCCATAACACGTAAGTACAAGACCAAGAGAGAGAAAATGAAAGCTTCAATAACAGCTAGGGGGGAATTTATACGGCCAGAAGCCCCTGGCTGCAATTCAATAGGGGGACTCTCCAATCAAATTTATTACCATTGCCAGTAAACAATAAAAAAGTTACGTTAACTCTAATTATAAATGGTTTTAATCATTTTATCATTACAATGTACATTACAAAACGTTATTATTGGCATAGATATTAATCAAGTTATTTAACTCCAGTGCGCTTACAAATTCATTTTCAAAGTACATGAGTCTCTCTTATCCCATGCAACTTTCAACGTCATTTATAGATAGATAGATAGATAGATAGATAGATAGATAGATAGATAGATAGATAGATAGAATTGTGGTGCGATGTAGACACTTTGAAGGTTGCAGGTACGATTAAACTGATTCTTGATAAACTGTATTATGCTTGTACTTTGTTATGCTTATTGTCCTTGCCCACTCTGTTCTTGCCCACTGATGGGAAAGTAGTCTGCAAAAGCATGAAGATATTCTTAAATTAATTTATTTGGTGCTCTTTGGATACAATCTTAGCTGAGCTCCCTTAAGTAGAAAAGAAAACCAATCGTGTCTTGAATGCTTTATATGTTTCTATATGACGTTGGAAAGCTGAGGATAATTTGCTAGCTGAATGTATTGTTTTGACTAATAAACTCTCTTCATTAAACTAAAGTTTTCTCTTTTATTGTTTTTTTAAAGATGCTATGATTGCAGATTTGAGTATTCTTCTTTCTTTATACCAATCACATTCAGACTGCTGGCCTTTGTGCAATCCAAGGAGAGATTTCAAAGACAGCCCACTCTCAAGAAAGGACAAACTCGTGGTTTGAAATTTTTCAAACACTTTGTCCCGTAATTCAAGCAAGATGGTAATTTTCATATGTTTTATTTTCTTCATGAATCCTCCTGCTTTTCGTCCGGTATTTTGTGGCTAATTTTCATTAGTTGCCAGTGCTGAAATATTTTCATGATATCCTTCATTAACAGCTCTTACAGCATCATGGCAGGCTGACCATCTTGTGCCAGAGAAGATTTTGATAACAGACGAGCCTTTTAGGTGATGTACCAACCAGTGATGTGTTGATGCAACATGACAGGCATAAAGGCTTTGGAGAAGATCATAAAATCCTGCTACAGCAGTAAACTTTCTGCATTTCTAACTAAATTAAAGAAAGTACACCAGGCACGGCATATAATGAGCATCACTGCAATTCTTAGGAAGGATAACATACTGCATTATTCTTTGACTGTACATTACAATCTTAAATGTTTATGCCTTTTTGTTCCAAGAAATGAAGAATAATTTTGTCCATTTCCGATCCAACGTGGGAAAACCTTAACCTGAACTTTATGATACGTTCAACTAAGTTAAATTGTAGAATGTAGGGGATAATGACTATCAGCTTTTTTACATTCGTGAAATCTGGTGAGGATTCTACAAAAAGGTCTTTGCTAATTTTATTCAACAAGCAGAGACAATACCTTATGATCCGGTTAGATACAATCATTTCTTCACAGATACTGAAAGACAGGTGAGATGTGTGTTCACGTCCCACATTGGCATATTCACGGAAATGTCTATTAAAAATGTTTTATAATAGTTTGGAATGTGCAAGTAAAATGTTTCATTATGCCTCACACTTCACTGCTGACAGTCAGACAGTCAGTCAGTCGCTGCCCTTCATAATCCCTTGGTATTACTTTGTCTGGTTAAGAATAAAACTTTTCAATACAAACAATATTTTGCATGCAATTATTTGGGGCCTCTAATTATTGGGGCTCCTTGGCTTCAGTTACGTCAGCGCCCCCTAATCCACCACTGAAAACAGCAAACATAGATGTTGGCAAACGTACCTGGCTTCTCCAGCCTTAGAGGAATAATTGAATCCTTGAGGATTGGGCTTAGACAAGGCTTGGCATTCATAAACATTTTTCTATAACCCACTTTGCTCTCCGATAAGATGATGCAAATAATTGAAAGTAACGAGGACATTTTTCACATGGGAGCAAAATAATCTCTTCTTTTGTAATCCTGCCAAAGTGACTACCGGAAAAATACTCAGTTGTTTTTAACCAAGAAGGCATCTTCTACCTTTGAGTACTTGCTGTGAATGGCTTGCTTCCCTCTAATTGTACAAGAGTTTGTGATACAACTTAAGCAAGACCCTACCCACTTGCATTAACGATGGCATGTGTACTGATGTAATATCCTACCCAACCTTGTCTATATGTTTTAGACATGGTAATAAAAGTTGAGAGCAATAACTTGTTGATGCGATAGCACACATTGAAAAGAAATGCTTGATGCTATTATGTAATTATAATTTCATATTGATTTAAGAAGGAAGAAAATTAATCATAATTATTTCTACTTGTAAACTCGTATCCGTGCGACAACAGGGCCACGAGAGGCTGAGGAGACCTTGGCCGTCCCACACTTTCGCTAAGTAAATTTTTATTCATTACTGACCAGGAAAATTAAAAAGCAAAAATAACATTTTTCATTTTCATACAATACAAAAAGAAATTATCTTGTAAAGCAAATGCTTAGTATTGATAAGTCTGTCCAATGTAATGAAACTCGTCTGCGGGATACAAGTAAATATTGGCTTGAATTTATTGCTAACAACGATTTCATTTGCTTTGTTTTCTTTTTTCTGATATGTTTGAGTAATATTATCAGTTTGGAAAGGACCATTCAATAAAAATGTTACGTTCAGAGGGTAGGAGGTCATCGATTTTGTGACCATTTGCTACTAAATATTTTTTTACAGAAGGGGGTACCAAGCCATAGTTACATAACACTATTTATTTTCTATACGTTCACACATAATGTACCTATTTATTCATTCTCATTTGCTGATTTGCTATTTTGCAAAAAAAAGTGAGGCAGTTTTTTGCCCTCGCGTCATCGACCTTCCATTGCAAAATCAGCAGCGAGCACGTACGTAGTCAAAGTGTTAGAGTAATTGTCATGAGAAAGACCATCTTGGTCGGGAAATTGTGTTACAGAATCATTAGAATCATTTTGACTGTAGGTGCCACTTCTGCAACACCTGAAAGATCCCTCTCGATGCTGAGAAGAATATAGACTTCGTTGCAATCCAGAATGGGACAAAAATACTTTATTGATCCTTTATGATAACGAAGCCATTCTTGACGAAATGTCAGTTATTGATGTAGCAAATGAATGTTTTCATTAACATCCGATAGAATCGATAGAATACATTGGTTGTTTTACAGTGAAAGACCTTTAGATTTAGAGATGTCCGGATAAATTTTGTTTCTTATGCTATTTTTTAAATTTTTCATCATTCTATACGACTTACAAAAGTATGTATTGCGATGTTGCTTTTATGATTAATCTCCATACATAAGGCAATTTAAATAAAAATCATATTTTTCACATGTGAATTAAAAAAATCATTATAATACATAATGAAATTCATATTCTGAAAACACAAGATGCCAGATGCGAGGTTATGCCAGATGCGAGGTTACAGAGCGAGACTAAAATTGCAGAATAAGCGAAAGAATTTCTTATTCTTTAGATTTTAAATGTAACGGATACAAGAAAAACACTCAAGAAAAACTACCCATAAGGGCTTCATTATCTTCATATATTTACGCAGTTCTCTGGAGCCTTCTCTGGAGCAAACGCCATAGTATAACCAACATGAAAAAGCAAATCGAAAACTTATACAGTCACAGACTAGCAAATAAAACTGTAAACCAAGGTCGTAAAACGTACAATACTTTAAATTCGTGCAATTGAAAAGCACAAAATTTAAAAGAGAAAACGAGAACACCATTTTTTGTATTACTTTTCTACGTCATTTACATTCTTCCTTGACTCCTTTGCAAGTAAAGCAAAAATAAATGACGTCAGAAAACTTTTGTTAAAATGATCCACCCTGCTCCTTTTCATACTATGTGACCAGATGCAGTCTTCTAGTGACACATTTGTCAATGATAGCCTCACAAAATTCAACCCTAAGCGGCAACGTATCCATGTGTTGGCCCGCAAAGAAAAGGTCGTGGATTTGCTCCACATGCCCAGCGAATGGTTTCCCTCAGAATTTCTTTAACATTCACTCTAATGTTTTTGCTAATCAAAATTGGTATTTGTGATGAATTTAATCAAAGTTTTCAAACGTAGTTGAAATGCAGCGTGTCCTCTTACATTCAACAATAAGTCCAAGCTATCCTAAAGCACAGTAATGGGGTGTGCTCAGTTCAAAAGCAGTTCGTATGGATTCGGTTTTGCTTTACAATCTTAGAGTCAAAGTGCCTGTATTTGATTTTCAACGTTTTGAAGCTTTATAAAATGTTTCCATAATTCAGAAAGCAGAAGCAATTTTTGACTTTTTCATTTCTCAAAAACCCATGGTAGACTGAGCAAGGCATGAATAGTTATTGCCAACCGTTGAAAGAAGAACTCTAAGCGACAAAATTACAAAGTATCATTAATCTTGTCAAAGAATTTATGTCCGTGGATAATAAGCTATTCTTATTCTTCTCCACCAGGTGGCTCCAGGATGAGCTGCTGTGGTACGGACATCAGTCCTCTACAGATCCCGCTCCTCAGCCATTCTTGTTGCAGCCCCAATGCTTGTCCCTGTCAATTCTGAAATGTCCTTCCACTAGGTCCTTGAAAGTCTACCTCTGCCTCTCTTTCCGACAGTGATGCCTTGGAGGATAGCGTTCTCCAGGCTACTGTGTCTAACTATATGGCCAAAGTATCTTAACTTTCTCTTTTGTAACTGTTGGAAGAGCATTGGCTTGGTGTTCATCTGGGCTAAGATCCATTCATTTGTCTTGTGTTCCTTCCATGATGTCCACAGAATGCGTCTGTAGGTCCGTTATTAAAATTCTTCAATTTTCTTCCTCACCTTCTGCGGGAATGACCATGACCCTCCACCATACGTTGCAACGGCGAACGCTGTCGCCCTGGCTATGCACAGCTTGAGCCTTTTACTGATCTCCTGGCTTCTCCATATTGGTAGCATGTTTTGTAGAGTGCTTCTGGCCACGCAAAGTCTTCTTTTGACCTCGTCCATACAGTTTCCTTCAGATGTTATAGTGGACTCCAGATATGGAAAGCTTTTGACTTCTTCTAGTTCTTCGCCGTTGAGGTGGAATTGGCTGACGTCTGTCCTATTCTTGTCTAGGACCACAGTCTTCGTTTTCTTGGCATTCAAGAGTAACCTTTCCTTTCACTCAGCTGTTGAATACTGTAGAGTAATTCCATAAGGCCATGCTTACTTTCTCAGAGCAGGGTTGTATCATCAGCATACCTAAGATTACTGATGCGTCTTCCGCCAATCTTGATTCCATAGCAGGTGTTCTCAGTGGCTTCTCTCACAGTAACGAAAATATTATTTCATGATCGGAATCACTGATTGTTGACTAGAATGTTCTTTAAGTCTTTTGCCAGCACAAACAGTTTTCAACCAAGTGAAGAATTTTGGGATCCAAGAAAGCAATAGCAAAGACACTTGTTAAAAGAAGTCAGCAACTCAGAAACAGGACAGGTTAAAGGGCAAAGGGAGCAAAACTTTGGACGAGGCAACTTTATTTCCAGTTTCTTTAAGAAAATGTTTGAACGTTTCGTAACGGCTTTAACGGCATCTATTATGTCAGATGTCACTTTACCGAAAATGTATTTCATCACATAAGTTCTGTTGTCATGTCAAATAGTCGCATTCCAGGGGTGCCGTCCTAAAAAAGAAGGAAACTCTCGTGCGCCCTACCCTTGAAACTCCTGTGCGCCCCACCATTTCTTCTGTGTATAGGAAATCACTCAAGCTGTTCTGTCTTGGCAGCAAACAAGCTTATAATGAAGGTTAAACAGCAATAAAATCTTACGATAAGCGTCAATAGGCGTCTATCAAACATGTTTAAATTGATGTCCAAGTTTTATATGTTTTGCTATAACTAATCGGATCTAAAATAATAGAAAAGATCAAGTGATAAAAATGCATGATTTATGAAGAAAGACAAAACCAACAATAGTTGTATACAAGGATCACTAATTGCTACTTTAACACATGTATGATAATATTATTAACTTTGTTACCAAAGCTGTGAGGTTTACGTGAGATTAACAAAATATATTTGGGTCTGTTTTCATCCTATAAATATGTTGTCTGTTTACAGTTTGTACCCTATCCTGAGCATTTCTATTCTACTTATACGTGTATCTCATTCCCAGTCTATCGCGCATGGGGATAAAGTTTCAGCAATCTTGGGCACCACACTCACATCCACCTGTTGGCGAAAATGCCCATTAAAGTAGAACTTGTATCTGATCTGGTGTGCTTCAAATATCATATGCGGTTACACAATACGTTTCTTCCTGAAGTAGTTAAAGCTGGATCAAATGCAGATGTTGCTACTAAATTAAGATATTAGAATATGATTTAATTCAAGTCTCCTATCAATTAAAACTGTTTGACATAAAAGTTTTTTGGTATTTTAGATGACATGTTTTTGTCTCTGTCCGACGCTAAGGGCTTACAAGATAATTAAGTGAACACAGGTCATGTCTATCTGTCAGTTTTTGTGCAGATTTTCTCAGTTATCAAATTTTAACCGAAATGTACAACTGAAACTCCATTTTGTGTTGCGCTGTGTATGATTACAAAACTTTGTTAGTCGCTCTTTCACGACAAGAATAATTTTGTTTATCAAACAATTCCTCGTGCACATGTCCTCCTTTTTTCACTGGATTTTTTATCATTAAAGGAAAGCTGTCCGTAGATCTGGATTATGTTTTTACAACGTCAACAAGGCCGAAAACAGGAGAATTTCAGCGGGGGGGGGGCAGTTGGGGGAAAATTTGTTTAACCCTAGTCTTGGCATCACCAGAAAGCACCTTTATATACGCGAACAAACTGATTAGGTGACATCTTCCGGCATATGCTAAGTTGTGGGATAGTTCTTTATGACTTCAGAAGTCCTTATGAAAAATCTTAACCTTAATTGAAAATTTCTGGGGGGCATCTGTCCCCCCTGCCCCTCCGCTGAGTTCGGCATTGAACGTCAAAAATACTTACGGATATCTGACCATACTCAGCATTAACCTGCTCTTACGAATGTGTCTCATCTCCTTCATTTGATTATTTTCTGAAGAAAGTAGATTAAACTTTCTTCAGAAATTGAGATTAAACGGGCTGCACACGCAACGCAATCACTTCCTTAACAGTGTCTGCCATCGTCGCTTTAGCATTTCAATTAATTGGTCTTTTATGCTGAACAATTTTTTTTAAACTCAAGTTCTTGTTTTCTCTACTTTATTGCTTTGTTCTAAAGAATCCCAGATTCAGCACTTTAACTTTTCGAATGAACATGAGAGATTGTTGTTAGTGTAAGTCAACTTTTGTAAGCAAAAAATTCCTTATTCATCCTTGTTCCTCGTTGTCAAAGATTGTGTACTTCTGCCGGTGATGATTTGTCTGTTTTTTAGTTTGTTGGCAACATAATTCAACATTTTATGGACGGCTTTTGAAAAAATTTCAGGTCACGTCCAACATAGGACTAGAGATAAGTGCTAATATTTTGGGGGTGATCCGGATCACCGTCTGTATTGAGGAATTTTGAAAGAATTTTAAATCGTTGAGAGATATGACCCTTCTCAACCATACGCGTGTGTAACTCCACAATAAACGTTTAAGGTAACGCCTAAAAATTTACTGAATATGTTTCCAAAGGGCTTTTAGAAAGTATCAAACATTGTTTCGTCCACCAGCACTCTCCGTGAAAGTAACACTTTTGACTTCACCAAAAGTTACTTCATCGGGTTGTAGAGTGTTCTGCGGGAGGCGTCTAATAACCGCGTATGTTACCTATGCCCTTACAGGGAAGTTTCAGATTCGGTGGCGTTCGCTAGATAGTGCGCATGGACGACGTAAACGCTTAAACCTGTAACATAGATACATATATACAACAAACACGAAAGAAGAATGCAGCCAAGACACGGAATCGGATATGTATTGCCCGCCAACTACTATATACGGTGATAATTACTGACATTCTTAATTAATTGGGCCACATATTGTGCAAATTGGTAACATTGTCTATAATGCTTTTCTTACGACACTGATCTCATAGATTCTTATCAGTAGAGTCATGCATATAACGACCAACACACAAAATCTGTAGCTTTGTCGCTGGTGAGTCTGTGGTGTTGGTCTAAAGTGTTGTGACAGACGATATTACACAAAAGATTGGTGGTGGCAATGTAATTGCTCTGGTCGAAATGAAATGCTATAGTTGTATTACAACGGTGGCGTATGTTTCCTTAAGTATCAATGAAAGCGCTTGGAAAATGAATGCTTCGTTTCACTTACTTACATACGTACAAAGTGTCACATTTTTGAATTAAATAATGTAAGCCGTCCTCAAAGTAAATCCAATAACATTGACTCGTTAGAGTTCGGTGACGGAAAACCATGCTGACTTTGTAGTCTAATGTAGGATAGGGAGACTTAGTATGTGTCCAGTCATAAAAGAAATTTTACTACTTTTTGTGCCGCGGTACACAATACAGATATATTTATGCAGTGTTGGCTCCTTGCAATGGTATTTCTTTCCTAGGCTGGTAAAGCTCATTATCTGTGTCAAAAAGCTATTAAAATATCTGTCATTCATAGCATCCATGATAAATTGTAAACAACGATTAGACACTTTTTAAGGCAGCAAAAATAAGTCCTGTCTTTCACGTTCAATTCTTAATTGTTAATTGTACACGGTACAAAATTTACGCTAGGTTACTTCTGACATGTAATATTGATGTTCAATTTTTGTATTTCGCTTTTTAAAGCTTCCACGAAATGTATGCGGAGTTGCTAAGTTTGAAAGATAATATCACAGCAATTCTATGTTCTTATTTTAAAATCTTTATCCTGGTCTTGTAAATCCCAGATTTTATGTTTCTCAAAATACCTATTTTATTATATTTTTTAACTTAAACTGCGATACATTATCAAATAGAAGCATAACGTACTATTATCAATAGAATATTCCAGCCATATATTCTACAATTCAACGATCAGTAGGTAACAGTTTTCAATATAGCAACAAATGAATTCATGTTACAAACAACTCACTGCGTTTTATCAGTATGATGCCATAAGCCAATATGATCCAAATCATGCTGAACTCCCTCTTTTCGCCAAAGCGCCTGTGAGTCGATCTTATGTTGGACAGTCTTTTTGATCTTTGAAATATGCAGGTGGAACTTTGTGGGATTATGTATCAAATATATATGGTCAGTATTGTTGGACTTAAGCACGTGATCCTGACTTCAGCCAATAGAGAAAGTTCGAGAAAGTAAAGTCAGATGTTGCTCTTTTGTTGCCCATAACTGAAAGACTTCTGGTTAAGCATTTTCTTCCGACAGAAAGTCATTTGACTAGCATGATTATTTTCTCGTATACATCAAGAGATCTTACTCTAACATTGCCAACACGATGTTGATCTAGGAGTTAGATTTTAGCAGTGTCAAATCTTGTACTTCAATGATTAAATAGGGTAATTGCTAAAGCATTTACTTATCTACTTATCTCTAATAACTCCAACATTCTAGCAGAGACAAAGTTGATACAAACAAGAGCAGTCCTTTGCCCGAAAATTTTTGAGGCTAACTCGTAATTCCATTTTTATGGATTGAGCTTGGCAGTTAGTCAGCATACCAATTTCACTATTGCATTGATAATTTAGCCCTGAATGCTAATCGAAAAACATGGCAAATAAAAAGAAAAAAAGAAGCTTCATTTCTGCAAGTTATAAAACACAAGACGTCGAAAAGGTAAAATGTAGTAAAATACAAAGGGTTTTCCTTGCTTGGCACCTCTAAGCACAGGAGTAATACGAAGGTTACACAGATGTTCCAGTCTTTCAGACTGACCTTTCATACTCTAGAGAGTGTCAGACGAAAGAAACAACTTTTCAGGATTTTATCTCAATGCACGATCTTTTCGAGTCAAACTCAAAGATACACTTAAATAATTCCTATCCCAGCTGCCATAACACCTAAAAACAGTTGTGACTTGAGCGTGTTCACCGCTCTGTAACTCATTACTTTTATTTCAGCTCTCCATCATTGGTCACACAATGAAGTCTACTCATATCGTTTGAGTACTTCAGGCCTGTGTTGGTGGGAGTGAATCTCACCTCGTACTGAGTTCGGTCGTACTTACTGCATAGAAACTTGTTATCTTTAGCCGAATCGTTATTTACTCAATTTTTGCTGCTCTCAACTGCTTTATGAACCGCCAGCTTATAAAGAAAAATACTAGTCCAATGAAATGGAAACAGCTATGAATATCAATGCGATTGGAACTCGAGATGTGTTGCAATGCGAATGAGTGTTGCAACTATGTTGCCTCCCACTTACCTGAATACATTGCACACCTGCTAAAATCGAGAATTACAAACGTTCCTTCTATTATGAAAGCAATGGGAAACTCTATGGAAACAATTTCAATTGCAACTACGATGGAATCTCTATACAGTGGACATACTTTAAGGGAGACAAAGGTATATGATGGATAGTAACTTCATGCACCGAATAATGTTCAGTGAGTTCTCAGAACATAAAGATATGAGTGGATGGCATTGCTTGCTTAGAGTTGCCTCAAATTGGCGGTAAAAATATCTGTTCATTAGATAACATACATATTTTGTTCAGATAATATTCTTTCTTTTGTACAATAGATAATGACAAAAGCCATTTTGGTTGTTTGACATTAAACTCTTGGCTCGGTTATAGCAGAGAGATAGCATCGTCAACGAGGACTGGACCCAGCAATGCAGTCGCTAAAACTACTTTGCTGTCCAAATTGCCACTTTGTCTTCAGTATAGTTTCAACTTGCTTAGTGGAGTTTTCAGACTGTTATCTTAGAGCAAAGGAATTATTAGGATCGATTCCTTCATGTCAGTGACACAGTTCTCGCTCCAGTAAGCTTTGCATTTCATTTTTTTGTTCTGGCAAACCTGACGAGAAACTTTCTTGTTAAGATTTCCGGAACATGGTCAAGTCAGCAGACGTCTGGTGACGTCCGTTATCCACAGGTCGTAAAGAAGATGACGTCACAAAACGTCTTAAAAGCATTTGCTTTTTCCTATTCCGTACTCAAAATGTTTTCAGACCAGCTCAAGAACCTTGCCACTGATTGATGCAAATGTGCTACACGTTTATCGAAATAGACACTTTTCAGATAGGTGCTGTATACAACCAATTACTCTTTACTAACGAACTACTCAATGGTAAGACCGTCATTTTCAAACATGAAGTGTATTAAGTTACAGAAAGAAGAAGTGAAATTACTTACAGATATAATCTGACTGCTTTCAAACGCTTTAATCTACGTCCTAAACCAAGATTTGTTTTTTGAGCTAACATAGACTTCAACGTTCTTGTTCTTCGTAGACGTATAACTTAAATGCCGTTGTGCTTCCAAAGAAATGGGCGACTTCTTGTCGTTGAAGATGTGTGTAAAAGTTAGGTCCCTATCACTTTTTGTAACTGAATGATAATGTCCCTCCGGAACACAATCATTCTCTCCGAATAGTAATGTATAACAGAACCTCTGTTAACTTAAAAAGCAACGGTCATAGTCAAAATGTCAACTAAAAAGGCTATAAACAAACCAGGCTTGGAATACTTTCAATGCATAACAATGAGTTGAAATCCTTTAAGCGTATTTCAAAGAGTATTGAGTACAACAGTTTTTCACGCGGAGATTTTTGATCTATCTCTCTGAATGCGAGTCACAACAATTAGAAGCAATGACAAACCCTTCACTTCTTCTTTTCGTGAAGCATGGAAGGTGGATGTAGAGCATTCGTTTTTATTATTTTGCTCTATTGATTTACTTCGATGTACATAATCCCAAGAATTGAATATATGGAAAAGATATATTCGAAAATGACAAGTATTGATGCAGGTGGATAGAACATGCTTACCATTGATGATGAATGGTTACGTTTTGTATTTGAGCCAAAGGATACGAGGTCAAGACAAAGAGACTTGTATTTGTACGATTAACAGTTCAAATGGGTACTATGTGAAATGCATTTTCTATGTTACCGACCGAATGAATGTTTTGCTGCCTATCTAACTTTCAACGGAATCACAACGTTGTTTATTTAAGCTACCCTAGAGGAAATTTTTGCGGTAACAGAACAGTTGTTTATTTCTATTTAAACACTTATCTCTATCAGGAAATTCAGTTGAGATTGGAGTAAACGACTATCGGGCTTGTAATAGCATTTCTTGTGACTGGGAACTGAAAATGGTTGTGAACATTAGAAATACATCAAACTAAGAAATAGTTATTTTCTCATTACTTAATAGGCCATTACTGGCTCTATTTTCTTACGTAACTGAGCTTCTAAGGCAGTTAGCATTTTTTAGCTGACTCTCCTGACACATTGCAATGATACGTTTTACATGATCGACGTGGATATTTGTCTTCCTTGCAAGGTTACTGTCACTCTTGCTAATTCGTTTAAAATGGTGGATATTTTTGGGATGGGAATAATATAACATTTATTGAGTTTCGTACAGAGAGAATTTAAGACAAATATCATAATAATAAAGTTCATAATAATAAAACTCATTCGACAAATTCTGAACGAAACAATAATTATCTAAATTGTTCTGTAGAGTATGAACTTATACATGTACTCTCGAATCCCTTCTCTAATGTTATGTTTTTGTCCATGTCTTTGCTATCTATTTCGATTTATATCTAATTATATTTTTCCCACGTGTTTGCTGGCAGTCTTGAAATTGTTTGTTACTTTGACATAAGAAGACAAATTTATTTTGTCTCATGCACTAAGATTATGTCTTCGTAATGTTGATAAACAATATCAGTTATTGGGAGGGACATAACATAATGAAATACTCTCAGCATCGTTTTAAGTCAAACTGTTAAAGGTGAATGACGTGGATAATAAAAGTTTAAAAGGCAAAATTTGTTTCCCGCTGTACTGTTGAACAACGAATGCCCTTTTTCTCAAAATAGCCTTAGAAGTACTTATAAAACAGATAAAATCTAATATGTGATGGGCTAACAGCAAAGTAAAACCCCTGCCACCAGTTAGTTCTGAAGATATCATGAACTTTCTTTCGTTGCAGTGTGCATGTCTTGTATCCAAATTTATGTGACCCCTTATAAAAGTTAATTATATTTCGATCCAGATTTGTGTTAACATTCTTAGAAAAGAAGTATTGAATTGGATCCCTCTTCCAAGCAAACAGAGGCAAAAAGCCCTACCAGAGATTGTCAACTGACGTTGTTTTGTTATGTGATAATCAAAGTATACGCTTCGATTTATTGCTCAATGTTTAAAAAGATTGCACTCTAAAAAATACTTCCAAATACACTCGAAAATAACAACGTTTAGTTTGTGATAAGCACAAGGTGCAAATACTGATTTTGTTTCAGGCATTCAGGTTGTTTTATGAAGTGAAGAATAAATTTTTGTGTTAAATATCAAGTTGTTTAAGATAATTGTCTCCTAAAATGATCTAAAGAGAATGGGAACAATGAGATTTACTCTGAGCTAAAGAATGTCCAGGATACTCGATATTCGAAGTATCTAGCATCAGCTCTAGATAGGCATTGTTGGAAGACTCGTATTTGAGCAAAGGAGGGATAAGTAGGGAGTAGGAACGCACCAACTTAACATCTTAATTTGTATTATCATGAGTACCAACGGTTCTCATTATCGTTGTGATATTTGTAAACATCGTAAGAATGTAATAACAAGTAAACTTTAAACATGCAAATTTTTCTTCTTTACAGTTTGTGCACAAGGTGTTTTCAATTACCTAGAAACAAGATGGCTGTATCGATATGATTGAGCATTTTAAATTTTTCATGCGCACTCGGGAAGTAATAATGAGTAATACTCATACATTTTAGTATAGAAGCGAGAAATGTTTTAAGACGCAAGCGAGGTACTCCTTGCCAACCCTTATTAAGACAGAGTTGCCTTGTTCTTGTTTTTAAGCTCACATTATTGCTACTTCCTCTCCAAGTAACGTGACTTTAACTGCGTGAAGTGCTTGAGTAATACGGTTGTGAATAACCTAGTATGACAATAAAACAATTTTCACACTTACGGTCGCTATCTAGTAAACCTTAATGTTGACGTCATACTCATACTCAACGGAAGTAAGCAACACTAAGGTATGAATTTATGCTTGAAATCTTTACTTTGTAAATAAATCAGTGACTTTACCACTCTCGATCTTCTCAGGCTACTAAGTTTGTTAAGATAAAGAAACATTCCAAACTTAAGTGAGCATTGGTTTCGCTAATTTGTCAGCACACTCAACCTTTTGACAGGACTTTTTCATATAATCACGTTTTTAGGTAATTTAGCTGTTTTTGATAACCGGTGTATTTCTGGTTGCTATCAACATTTTTTATGTTCTAGCTGCGTCACACACAATACAACAATGAAGACAACGGGAGTTAATTGTTCCATGTTATTTGAAAGTATAAAATTATTCATACAAAAAATGAGTCTTAAAGCATTTCATCAGATAAATAGATAACAGACCATTAAGCTAGTTTAACACTTTACGTTTTTTAAACCCAGAAGTAACATGCTGCTTACTATAGTAAGCTTAACATTTTTTAACTACCCTGTTCTTCTCTAAATGAGTATTTATTTTATAGATGACTCTTAAGTGATATGGGCACAATCCGTTATCATAACACTCACAAGTTCCCAAAACTATCAATCTATGTACGCGACAATAACATAATAATAATGATTACAGTTCTTTTAAATTTGGCTTCGAGTCTATGATACATTTATCAGACGTAATATTTAAGGAATGTCATAGCACATATTTACATAACAGACGTAAGCCACAATTTTCAATGACCAATCGAAGTCCTTATAAATTTACAAATATTAAGCAAAAACCGCTGTACGCTCTGGCGCAAAGTTGTAACATATCTTACAATTTACTACTTACAATTAAATCTCATCGACGTAGTAAGAAAAATTACTTGGAGAGTGGAATACTTTACCGTAGTTTACAATCAATGTTGAGTTTGACCTAAGTCCTCTGATTCCAGCGTCTGGTTTTTCAGAATTTCCGATGACGTTTCATCGTCCTCGACAGCTATGATTAAGGAAAATATATAAGTACGAGTATAAGGAACCACAGCGACAGCTTAAAGTGTTGCAGTCAGAAGGTTGTGGGTTTATTTCCACTACTAAGTCATACAAAAGTCAGTACTTATACCAAAGAGGACGGTAGTTAAAACCAGCCCAGCACTGTAGCATACACATTGCCTGCATAGCTGTGTGGCTTATGAGGCTAGGTAACAGAGATCATGTCTACCCATAACGGCAAAAGTTTAGCTCCTCCATTCAGAGCAAACCTGGCTGACTCCGACTAAGAATAAAAGTACTGAGTAATACCTAACAACTACTAGGAATCAAATCAATTAAAGTTTCTCATTTGTAACTTTGAATACGTATGTTAAAAAATACGTGGATGCATCTTTTCTCTTCTTCAAAAGAACAGTAAATTACAAATCTTATATCTTTACCGATGATATGTTAGCCTTACGGTACATTATTGTCTATAAATCATATTATTCAATCGAGACCATAATATCTGTGCACATCAATGATAAAAGGGCTTCTCTGACTGAAACGCATCATGAAGGGCATTATATTGAAAGTTATCTACAGCTAAGTACAATAATTAGAAATAACTTTTATTGGGGGCGAAGAGTTTATTTCTCTTTTGGATGAATAAAAACAAGCTATGCCCTCAAAATGTCCTAGAAACTGTCACGTAGAAATCTTGTGCACTTTTCAGCCTTATTATCTTATTATCTCTATTGTCTTGTGTCATCTTATTTAAAAGAATTAGTTTTGGCATTGCAAGGATATATGGGAAAAAGTCTATAAACCAACTACGAGATCCTAGGCGACAAAAACATTACAAAATTGGAAATCAGCAACTTGCATGGCAATCAAAAAGAACTATAATCAATTGCTCATATTCGATCGGAGCAAAAGTCAGTTCTAATTTCCTTTGAGACATGTTGCTTACTTTTGCAATACAAATGACAACTTTCTTCCTTTATATATTGTGAATCCGATAGGGTTCGAGCTCCTTTATTGACTCACTGTGGGCCTCAGTGGAAAAGTGCCCATTAATGTAGTTGCCATCCATTGGTCAACAACAAAGGGAAGAGTCAATGCAGATCAGATGTACTTCTGTGCTCGATCGATAGCAAATAAGCAATCGATAAAACTCAACGTAAAAAACTTACAACCCAAATAAAAAAGATATTTTGGAAGACGCAAAAGGAGAGCAAGTCGATTCCCCTGCTGACGACAAAAGAGCAATACACGAGTATATCCTAAGTGTGTTATCGCATAATTTGTTCTTGTATTTCCTTCAGTGCATTATCAACAACATCGAAGACATGCCAGGTGTTAAACTACACGTGAACAATATACGGTATGCTGAGAGTATTTCGCCTGCAGCTGGAGAAGGAGGGAACTTGCAGCAGATCCTACAGTGGATGGCCATTGTTAGTCAGCCAAAGGAAATTAGGTTGATCTTAAAAACACGACACCATAGTCCGTGATTATAAAGTTCATACATTCCTATCCAGAGCAAAAAATAAACTTCTCTAAAGCAATTTCACAAATTTAGATAGGGTGAAAAACACCCTTGAACAACAGATTTAAAAATACGTAACGTAAAATATAAATGCAAATCCATTTCAGCAAAATGGGCCCTGGTCAACAAGAAACGCTTATTTAATACCATAAAAAATACTATTTTTGGAACGTTCGTTGCAAGGTCTGGAAACTTAAAAGAATATTTGCTAAGGTTCAAATAGGGTGATTAAAGGGTAAGGGTAATTAAATCTACAAGTTCAGGAGTTTCTAAATTTTAAATACACTTTGAGCTCGTTTTCATCTTAGTGAAAATTTATATTTGTCTTTGTAAGAAGTAGTCACAATACCTCCGTATTTGTCATCTTGCAAACTATTGTATACCGTTTGTTTTTCAATTTATTTGTCGTTTTTATTAAAGAATACAAAGGCACAGAAAATCTTACTAACAAATAATTAACATACTTTTTTCATCAATTGTTGATTTTTCCTTGATATTTATCTCTTCTTCCCTCTCTGCACATCCTATTAAGCTAAAGGAGACATAGAGTAAAATGCATAAATAATCGTTATAGAAAACATGAATGTTAACTGAAAAGTATGTACAAGTTTCTATTTCATCCGATGAGTAAGATCTACTATAATCAAGACAGCCGTCCTGTCTAGAAAAATAACTTGATAGTCTGTCTACCTAAGCAAAGTTAGTCCTAAGTAAAAAAATAACACACGCCAAATCTACTTTAAAACATTTTTGGAATGCAAGAACGTAATACTTAATTTTCAGCTTTAACGTGAGAAGATGTTCCAAATATCACAATCTTCATGTTGAATTAGAACACGATTGATCTTAATGTGTTTTAACAATCCTCTTTTGTAGCTACCGCATTGTTAATCGCTTGTTAATGTTTCTGTTACACCTTTATACCCTCTATTGAACTTTTATTTTATTATACCATATATTTTGTTATGTTTCACTATTTATACTTCTGTAGTTAACTTGTTTGCTAAATTACTTCTGAAGATATGAAAAGTGCTTGACGAAACTTTAGAAAAATAGATTGCCTCAACTGAAGTCTCTTCTTATAACAATTATCAGCTAGTTGATATATTATTAAGTACAATACTTTTTTCACCTGGTATATCACTTGAAACAATAATGAAAGGATTACAATTGTTCTTAGATACAATTATACTCGAAAATGTACAGTAAGGAGCATTATAGATTTACTTGAATCAGATATCGTGCAAAGAATGGAAGAATACCTTGTTATGATAGAAGGAATGGTCATGATAAAAGCCATGACGAGGAAACAAAATCCCTTGAAATTCATCTCCTTCACTGAGAATGGATACAGAGAATTGAAAATCGCAGCTCCAGAAAGAGTACAAAGCGTCTCCAATGTAGCAACTGCAGCAAATAAAGCCCCTGCCAAGAAAATCAAGACCATCCACTGATCCGGTTGTAGTAAAGAGAATAAATAATGTACTGACTAATGATTAAGATAAATATTCCGAGAAAAATTGACTTGACTGTATAGAAGCAAATCAAATATGCATTAGTACAAATATAAGTTAGTTTTTATGCGAATATTATCACTTTTATAAACTTTTGAACTTATAAATTTTCAGAAAGATACACTTATCTTGATTTTACATCTACTTTGCCAATAATGCCTATATACAATATCTATCACAAAAAACAAAGGACGTATCTATTATTGAAAAATAAAGTAGTTACTACCTTGGGATTTAACGAGGCAGATCTTGACATGACAATTGAGAGGCATTATAATGTAAACACTAATAACTTTAAAATAATTCGTCCTAAGGCATTGGTGTTAAAGGAAATAATACTGATATCAATATTTCAAATTCATGCCTTTTTTATATTACATCACTAGCAATACGGACGGGGTGGATCTAGCACAAAATCTGACCCTTTCAAAATTGCTTGCAAGAGGAAACCGATGTAAAGGGAGACTCAAAGCCACACTCATTGACAAGTATATATTCCATGGTCTTTATAAAGTAACGCAGGTATGTGTAAGAAAGAAAACCTATTTAAGATAACAGCCTGGACAAACTTAACTTTCTATCGTCAGCTATATTTGCACGTTTTATTAAACAAGTTTCATGTTCCCTTGACTGTTAAAGAGTAGTTACGGTGCTAAGACAGGTCAGATACTAAGACTAATACCTAATTAATAACAAGCAAACGACCTAAATGTGGGGGATTCTTTGCAATTTCCATGTTAGTCAGGGTTTCCACCATTAGCCAAGCAACTGCGAATGTGGCACAAAGTTCGAGGAAAATTTGTACAGCAAACCTACGTACATAATAGTAAAGGTCGAAGACCTAAAATAGAACTTTTCACTGCTCACATCAAATTAACGTAAATCAAATCTGATTTAAGTTTCGTATTGCATGAATACTGGAAACCAAAATAGTAACACTAACAGTTTTTAGTTGCCTGACAAAAAGTAGTCGAAAATATGTTCGTCACATTCTCGTGAAAGAAAATCGAATTCCTTAAAAGATAATTTTCTTTTGAACCAAGGCTGTGTCGTCACACTGTCCCTTTGCATTGGCTTGCAACCCTTATGTCATTTCGTGATTAGCTTGCAACAGTCAATAAATTTCTTGATTGACTTGCAGCTCTCAGCAACCAATGATTTCAAACAGACTGACACTTCCGCCATTTGTTTCAACTGTCCATTAAGGGTATTCATTCATAAGACGATGAGAGCTTTCCCAAAGTGTCCGCAATGCTATCATGGCAGGATAAGCAACGAGTAGCTGATAGCACAACACATGTCTTGAATTCGCCAGGTTGATCACTGATAGAAAACCAGTTTTTTGGTAAAAAGGGGCTAATATTGTAGAAGATAAGAAGAGCATCACTACGACTATTACACGAAAGAAAAAATGCTTGAAAAGATTTTGCTGATAATTTGACAATTGCAGGCGCGACTGTTGTAACTCTCTGGATCCGCCCTCTTACGACTATAGTCAAATTATGGTCGAATTTTGACCATTCCTTAGTGACATTGCTAACAACAATAATGAGATATTGAAGAGCTTTGTTTACCTTGCTCATCTGGATCAACTAACTTTGACATCCTGGCTCTAATTATGGGCATACAGACTCCTCCCAAGCATCCTACAAACGGCACTTTTCATGGATTGAAAAAAATGAGCATTCGGTTATTTCAATACGCAGCTCTTAATAAGATTACACAAAGAACGCATTTGCTAAAAATGCATAACATGTTGTCCCTTAAAACTAATACTTTTCTCGCGTTCTGCGAAAATTTGCGTCAATGTACATCTGTCTTTGGATCGTACAGATGTAGTGTGTACCAAATTACGAGTAGATCAAAGTCAGTGAGAAAGGTCTTTTCTACAGCGTCATTGTCCCCCAAGATAGATTTATACAAACTTGTCTCGTGGCAACAAATGACTAGATCTTCTTTCACGTGACTTAACGTTTACTCAGTGGCAAAGAAAAACTATCAAATAAAAGCATTATCATTATACACTATAAGGGTTACTCTTTGTTTAAAAATTCTATTCAAGTTTCTTGGTTATAATGCATACAGATATAAACATGTAGACCCTGTGTTTTCTAAACGTTAGCGCTCACACATAACGTTTACCTTTCAAGATTATGCCGTATCATTTATATAATGCTTCTCACATTTAAGGTGAGGTTGCAATTAACAATTCTCGTGTGAGAACGCAAGAAAAAGGGTTAGAAATCACTTATTATAATATCAATACACAACGGTCATTATTTAAAATGCGTGAGGGTTCACACTATGTGAAAGTAATAAGCACCCATTACGCGGAAACGCGAATCGCCCCAAATTGAGAACAAAGTTACGTTTACAACAGGATCACTGTCATTCGGAGTGTATCGTAGGGACAGTTTTTTCATCGGAAATAACACTTGCATTGTGAACATGACATGACTATCAAGGATGCCAGAAAAAGAATCAAAAAAAGACTAAACCATTACACATTCATATAACCTAATCAATAAAGAAAATTAATAACGATAAAAAATTGTTACATAATTATTAAATAGAATAAAAGAAAAGTTAACAAAAAAGAAAGAAAAGAAAGTACACTGCCTTAATGATAAATTGAAGAAAGACTCTTTAGAGGTGCAAACTCACACTTCAATGGATTAGTGACAATGTTAACTTAATGTACATTCCAAGTTCAGTGCCATGCAGGGTGCAGTTACTTGTTACTTTCAAACAGTTTCCTTAGTTCGAATTTCGTGGCAACCACATTAAAGAAGGAAGACACAATGAAAACTTAAGTATTATACTGATGTAATTTCAAGTAAAGTGTATTGAGATTGAAGTGTACAGTCTAAGTAATTGTTAAGCTTAGGAAATTAGTAAGCAAATGTCAAAAAGTTGAACATGGATTGAATGAAGATGAATTGCGATATAAGTAGAAACTAATGTTTACCAATTATTAAAATCACTCACCAACAAACATTAAAGGCCTCTTTTTGATAAATGCCATCATTATCAGTGATCCAATAATGGAGAAGATGCCCAGCTGCGTCAAAGTAGTCTCTGATATGATTTTTCTTAATATCAGGAATCCAAACATTGCTCCAATGGCCTGAATCAACATACTTTCCGCTAAGAAATAACCAATCATAATAGGAGAGCAGCAGAACGGACTGTCAAGGGCATACAATACAATAACACTTCCAAACCCAATAGAAGATAGCATCATAAAGGCCGATGTTATTATCAAAGCCATTAACTGCCATCGCTTGTGAGTTCGTGGCTTTCGAAACAGTTTGATAATATTTTGTATGTGTAATTTACTGAACAAATCCTTCAGTGACCTCTGCTTTGAAGGAGGTCTGGATTCTGGTAACGCCAATGTTAGGTAAAACAACGTGAAAGTATGTAGTCCTAAAATAAACCAGTAAGGAGCTTTAAACCCCAAATGTTTAATCCACCATCCTGAAGTTAAATGGCTTGTCATTCCTGAAACAAAGGCAATAGCCTCTAATATCCCAAGTCGGAATGCTCTTTGAGACTCTTCTGTGACATCTGCTATATATGAAAAAACCGCCAGTATCATTGTCGTAAAAAAGCCACAAAAGCCATTTACAAAGCTTCCGAAAAACAAAGCGTAGAGTGGCAAGTTAGCGTACATGGTAATGAGGATGAACAAAGCCTCGAACGTTCCACCGATAACTGGCATCATCATCACTACTTTCCTTCCTGCCATGTCTGACCACGAGCCAAGTAGCAGTGCCATAAAGACAGATGGAATGCTAGCAGATAGCACAACACCTAAATGCACATAGGACGCCTTACTTTGAACTTCCTTTCTCACAGACGACCATAAAATGGACGTTTCTGAGCTCTCGTCATCGCATGCACTAGTTTCGGAGTTGTATATTGTCGTTGGTAATCCAGCATCCATGCTAATTCGTTGGTATACATACTGTTGTATAATTGGTGCATGAAGAATCATTGCACAGGCATAACAGAAGGTTACAGGCTCAACAGTAATCCTTGATATAGTGCTGTACAGAATATTCCAGGGTGATCGCACTTCCTTTTGGGGGCTTAATTCTTTCTTTTCTGGATCTTTTAACAGAGGGCCTAACTCATTGATAGTTGTCGTGGGTTGACCCAAGGTGTAACCCTCACTTCCAAGCTGACAAATTAATGAGAGCATCTGATGAAATCAATGACATGGGTTCACGAAATGATGACAAGTTAGTTATAGTTTTATATCCATGTCAATCAATGTGAACAATAGGTTACGGATACTCCTTGCAATCCTCACATCTTGCCTAGAAATCAAAATAGAATTACATAAACACACTTTAAATACCACCAACCTATATGGATATATGATGAAAATATTGATTTAAATATTACGCAATTATCTTTTGTCCTTATGTAGAAAGGGAAATGTAAGAGATAAGAAGCGTTTTTAGAAGTCGATAAATAAAGTCAAAATCTTTTATTGTAACGTGTATGGTGAACGGAGCTGTTTAAAGGACGGCTTTTATACGAAAGATTTGATGCAGCGGTGTGCGCAGAAATTTCCCAGGTGTGTGTCTATCAAGATTGAAAGGCTTGAGTCACAACTTTCAAGGGTGTTTGGGGGCTCCTTCTTATGAAAATATATAATAAGTACTTGCTGATAACAGATGCTGAGATTATTTACTGACAATACCTTTTTCAAACAAGTTTACTGCAAAAAATAGATTAGACGCTAGCTTTACATGGGATCCAAATTTATTCAAAATCACAAGAAATGAAGACAATGTTCACCTAATCAACTCAGGTTGAAGATACCGCCCGTTGTGACGACCAAAATCGTCAATGGTTCTGGTAATATAGTAGAGTACAATCTCTTTCTTAACAAATAGTTACGCGAGGTCGTCTAACCGTTCTTTATCCATATCAGCTCTAAGGTATATTCTTAAGTACTGAAGTCCCCTAAGTGACTCCTCACCAGTACAATTGCTCACTAGGATCGTCGCAAAGATAGGAAGAATCACTTTAATTGTTGAGTAAGGAAGGGATTAATTCTGCCTCCACTTCAAATGGATGATTCGTTCACACCTACGAAGTTAGGCAGGTTGATATGTATTGGCCAACAGGAATACAAAGCAGGTGCTATGCTAAACATTATTACATCCTTCCATCCAAGATATTTGTTTTCAAAACCGTCCAACCTAAGTGTGTATCATGCCATAAAGTAGGGCGTGGTCAAAAGCCTCTCGTATACCCCACTGACTTGATATACCTCAGCTGAAATACTACTTTGTTAGAAAACCCGAGGCCCCCAAGAGTAGACAAAAGTTTACGTTTGATGTTTAGAAGTTGTAAATGCCATTGGATTGGTCTGGGTTTTTTCACTGTTTTGTATCGCAGAAGACATTTGCAAATTCTATGAGCATCTAATCGAGTTTATCCAAGCCCGTCAAATCGACTAGATTTTCTGCTCGCAATGGCTCAACGTGACGTGAACACAAGACCAACCGAAATCGCTGGTCCTCTTAACGGCTGAACATTGCGCGTGTTTTTCGTACATCGCTTGACCAACGTTTGACTGAGGTGTCCACCTAGGCGTTTCTAAGCCTTCAGTGATATACAGCGTAAATATTTCTAGTTTTCTTCCACATGTGAGCCGAAAATTGACTACAAATAAATTGTTCTCAGCGTGTAGGCAACGTGGCTGATTAGAGGGATAACACTTAAAAATGGTGGTGTTAGTTAAACGTTAATGAAGTTAGGAGAGAAATTGCGGACTAAAACGGCGAGTCAAACGATTCACAGTAGAAAGTGAAATTTAATTAGATAACTTAGCTGAAAGTGTGCTTGACCGAAACCATTAAAAGAGCACAGTTGATGCTAATGTGAAAAATTACAGGTGGCAAGTCAAGGCTCACAAACTAAGATCTGTTTATTTCGTTCGGTCGACCTGTGCTAAAATTCTGTCTTAAGAGCAAAACGAAATTGATTGATTAAATACAAGTAGAAATAATGAATAACAGAAAGATTCGGTCGTGGATTTTTAGGTACTTAATTAAATCTATTTTTGACTAAGATTTCGTGCTATTTTCACGGAAGGGCATAAACAGAAATAATTGTGCTTATAGTAACAAAATCTAAGCAGTTAAGGAGACATATGATCAAAATATCACTACTGTTACATTGGAGGGTTCCTAAGGCAAGCACAGGAAAAAAAACCCTCTGTTATGCAGTTTGTTCCCTCCTTTGGTCAATTTTTGAAGATAGGGTATAAATTACGATGCAATACCCGATGGAGCCTAAGCAACTCACATACTTATTTGGTAATTTTGTTGTTTCATGAGTCTTAGAATAGGATTTCTCTAAGAGCTTGTTCTTGCAAAAACCAAGACTCATGCCAAATAAATTAGATGATAACATTTTATGCAATTTTAACTGCTTGGCAATAGAATCTAAAACAGCTGGTAGATGTTGTCAAAGAACTCAAGTAGGGAAAAATTCCACCCTATCAACATGCACCTACGGATGGCTATCATTAAGTTGTTTCTCCTACAAAACAGGCCTAAATGCACTCTTCTACCTTACAAGATACATTCCTTAATAACAACTGGATAAAATAATGTTACAATTAAATGGAAATGATGAAATATATGATAAGTTGCGCTGAAGTAATATTTCAAAGAAAAGGAAGGTATCGAACAGAACTAGTAAGAAATGACAAACAACTCCATCTTTGCTTCGAGACTGATAATGATGTTCTGTGTGATTTTCAGCACACAAAGCATTGAATACTATAACACCCACACAAAAGTGTTAAACAATGACGACAAAATATCCCGAACTTTACTACCTACTGTTTTTAGATAAAAACAGAATGTCAGAGTACAAATGATAAGACTTTTACAAAATATTGGTAAAATTACCAAGTCTCTGTACACTTGCCATACTAAATGCATTTTCTGCTGAAGGTACAGCTGCGAAATTTTTAACATCTCTGTTGTTAAAACCTTTAATAAAATGATCTCATGCTTGACATGATAGAAGAACCAAGCAATCAGCATGGTGGTTAAAACTGTCTCATCAATTGTTAACATATTAGTTTTAATGACATCTAAAGAGGACGATACCACATGGGCGTTGAATAATGCAGTTTCTAACATTCTTGTCTTCACGAGCGTATGTTACTTCCACCAAGACATTAGCAAAAGTTTTTATTATATGAAACAGGTCGTATTATTAGTAATACGTGGAAACTAAGGAAAGATAACTTAATAAATATTTAAGTAAGAGTAGTGAATAAACAGATTATAAAACAGAGCTGAAGAGTGCCCCTAGAATGCAAATTTCCTTGCGACTCCGCAAATGCCACAAAGTCAATCAGTCTAATATCTAGATGTCGAGATGTAGGAGGGTTACTCTTGTATTGAACAATGTTGTTGCTATAACAATTAACACGTTTTCCTGATAAACATGTTTTTACTCAAAATTAGCTTCCTGTATAACCACAGCAAGGTAATTATTATTATACGCAGAACTTAATTGTATTAACAGTAATCTTTAGCAGTGCCAACTCAAAAACTGATTGACAACAAGCACTTGGAAGAATTCGAGAGTCCTACCTGTACTGAGCTGCAAAGGATGAAACACTTGTCCACAAAGTTTTGAGCGAACACTTTGACTCCATCAAGATTGTAGGCTATGTATCTTACTTAATGCATCGAACAATAAAAAAAGTCAAGATCAACAAAATAAAATATTTAACGTTGATTCACGGCTTGTCCAACTCAGTTCGTGCTAACAGCCTCGATTCATTAGAATTGACATAAAAACTGTTTTTCAGGGTGGCCCTCGTTCACTGACCTTGATCACACGGTCGACTGAGCAGGCCAATCATCTCTCGACTATCAATTGTTCCATCCAAGAACAGTAATAGTAATTTGTAAAACAACATGCCTTAAAATCACCCTGATACATTAGTTTTGTTCACCGAAAAGTAAACTGCTAATCAAAATACAAGAAACCAAAATCATATCAGCGCAGCCGGATGATATGTAAAGATAAGAGGTTGTCTCGATACTTAAATACATGCGCTAATAAAGTCCGGCATCCGTTTATTCTCCATTTAGCGCTTTGCAATGAAGGACGTAATGCACAAAACACATTGTCGGCTTGCATTTCATTACAGAATGCTTGTTCTTTTCTTTGCTTTTGTGATCCACAACAGAGAATTGGAAAGTTCTGTCGACTGCCTGTGGAAGCTGGTGACCATGTGCATGAGACAAAGTACGTTTTCTTTCCAAAATGTACTATCCAGGCATGTCCCAACACTTGACTGCTGCTATTAATTTGCACTAAGTAATAAATCCTTAACAGCCAAATCATCATTTAGATTTAAATCTCTGTGTCAAAGGAAACAGAAGATGCATTTGCCGAAGAAGACGGAACAAATTCATAAAAGAAACTTCGATTGTGTCACGTCCAGAATCTTGTCTTTGTAGAAAAAAAGAATTTATTTACCCCCTCCAACTCCTCTGCTGGGTTAAATAAAAATCTAGACTTGATTAAAAAAAATCTTGATGAACTTTTCTCCCATTTGTTAATGTAGTATGACTAGCAGGACAAGTTGTGTAAGTCCATTCCTGGTTACACAGTAGACTTAGAGAGTAGAGTTAATAGAGAGCCAAAAGTATAAGCGGAGAAAAAGTATACATAATTTCTGACTTAATCACCAATTTGAAATCCAAAGGATATGATAAATGCAGAAAAGTAAAAATTAACAGATTCTAAATGTGTTAGCTATGCTTACACGATATGTAATATCTAATGATTCGGGTTTTAGATAATAAGAAACTGATGATACTTTAAATCTCGGAAATATCAGGGAACGTCACTCTCGTGCACCATGCGAGGGCACTACTTTTCTTGCCATGTGATGCCTTAGCAGGGGTGATACAAGATAGCAAAAACATCATGAGGGGACTTCACTCCTTTCTGTCAGTAATGTCTTCCTCGATGTAAGGCAAAACTTCTACTCAAACATTTTGCAAATTTGCAGTTATGCTAGAACTCGATGACAAAGCATTGTTAATAAAAGGTGATAAATTATGCGAGACAATCGGCACTTTGAGTTTAAACGTTTCTATCGAACTTCGATCTGGAGTCCATCGTGGCCCTGGTTTACCAAATTGGTGAAATGCAGAGAGAAATCCGTGGAAATCCTTTCATAAATGCAAACCTTATACTTACAATTGTCAACTGACATAAATTTTCTGTAGTAACGACGAGCCTAGAGTACTTCTGACTTAGTATTCATTAAATTAATATAATTCTGAAATGCTTCAGAAATTTTTCCCAACTTAAGCAGACAACGCATGTCCATCTAACCCAGAAAAAGCGACTGGCCTTACAATCGCCTTTCTGGCTTAAATCGACATCAGGCAGAAAACGCGGCAACGAGTCGTCTGACTCGATGAGGAATACGTTTTAACACCACTGTTGCTTTGTTCCAAGCCCAGTATAAGAAAGGTTGGGAGAGGCACAGGAGGGACCCTCTCCCCTAAAACCAAGTCATTGCGAATGCCGAGGCTCTACAAGTATCCTCCAATGTCGTTGTCAAACGTTATCTCGCTGGATGGTTTGACGCAAGATTGCCAAAACGAAATCCGAATCTGGATACTAAAGTTTAGCGCAGGACATGAAGAAAATTGAAACGCTAGAAGCCATCTTGACAACAGGCTTAGCAAACAATCCACGTTGTGCAAACTGTGTATATCACATTTGTTAATTAGCTTGCTAAGGCTACCTGAAAAGGCATGTGGTTTAGAAATTTGAGGATGAAACTATATTCACTGTTAATCCGAGTTAAAGTTCTTATCATAAATGGAACAAAAAATTTTGTTTCCGGGTATAGCTTCACACATATCTTTGTACAACAT
Source organism: Chironex yamaguchii (assembly GCA_024741275.1). Taxonomy (NCBI): domain Eukaryota; kingdom Metazoa; phylum Cnidaria; class Cubozoa; order Chirodropida; family Chirodropidae; genus Chironex; species Chironex yamaguchii. The sequence goes on along the minus strand of JANTCA010001571.1, from coordinate 10,400 downwards.
GCAATGATCATGTTCTCAACCAGAATAATATAATGCAAACAAAAGAATTAAAGTTTTATCATTTTTGCATAGTCGACTCTTCAGAAGCCTGCTAATGCACAAATAGGTTTACCACAAACAGAATATTGTTTCACGCACTTCTGTTAAAAAACTGGAACCTTCTTTGGCAATGTATTCTTGCAGAGGAGCAACTAACTCCTCGTCTAACCATGGTGTTTAACAATGGCCCAAGAATTTGGGAATGGAAAGTGAAAGTTGTATTGTTCTCTATATACTGCACATCATGCAAGGTTACGGAAGCATACGAATAGTGAGAATGGTACGTCAAATTACCATAATCTAATCCGTCAAAACACTCCCTACATTGGTAAATACCACAAACATACCACAAGGCAACAGCAAACTTATTCAAACGCCTAATACCAGCAATATTATATGATCGATGTACTCACTATTCGGGTCAAAGAACAACATACTCTTATGCCAATTGCAATGGCGATTTCATCAAATTGCATGCCAGAAATCTGTAGACCTTTTATTACGGCATCCCAGCAATGGATGCTCAAAACGTTCCAGAAATACTACGTTTTTTCATAATACAGTATTTCGGCAATCCTTGATGACAATATCAAGGCCCTTTCGCTTACTTCAATTCTTTTGTGTACATTTGGCCACATTCCATAAAATTTTGAGTATCTCTGCCCTCCTATCTTACAAGTTTCTACTACCATAAAAGATTTTTTGACATTTTGCTACACCACAACTGTTTCCCAGTTTGGCCCATTAGAAGCAACGGAAAACACAGCAAATCAGGGATCTAAGATCTCCAAAGCCTCTATTTCACTGGCCCGACTCAAACTACCGAAACGAGTAGATTACATGACTCAAAAAAGCGAGGCTAATAACATGTTAACAACTTTCTTACTGTACTCTAACAGAGTATAATTTACAATATCACGGAAGCAATGCAACATTTCAAAAATCCTTAAAAAACAGCTAATAGCTTGGACTTGCCAAGTCTAAAACAACCTTTCCAGTTTTTTCTAGTTACACAATAACATGAATAATAGCTAAAACGCTACTACAAAACTACCACTTACTGTGATAAACAGTCATACGTCTTATAACGTAGTTGGGTTAAGTTGTGGAGATACGTTTTGACAAACAGGTCACAAACACTTGAGACCATGCCAAAAACTCCACCTGACCAGAGAAAAAGACTCACAAAAACGTGAAAAAAATATGAACAATGAAAGATTATGCAATCAAAATTCAAATATAGATTCATATACAATTATTATACAATTTAGCAATAACGTTCATTAATTCATTCCAATTCTTGCTAATATGTGGCCGGCCCGAGAAACTGGGACCGTACCAGAAAATACAGTGGCCAAACCACGCTAAGTATCAGTTTTTCTACCATTTAGATACACGTGCAGGATCTATGATTGTGTCATAGGAAACGATGTGAATTCTCTTGATATTCTCTGCTATAAAGGAGCGTTCAATATAAGCCACGAGAGTACATTTACATCACCTTCATTCGGATGTTGTCTTAACACATGAAGGATGCGATCATTTTGACCGGGGAATCTTGCTTGTAGTTCGTGAAGTAGATCTACTTTGCCGGTACAGTGTTGAACTGGTAACGCAAACTGTCTCTGGTATTCAGGGTCTATAAGCTTGGGATAAGGTGACATATGAAATCCATCTAAGTTAAGGAATGGAAATGAAAAAATTGAAGTCAATAAGAACGAATGAACAGAAGGTTGAGAATAAACTAGTGCTTGAAGAATCCGCAGTTGGCATTACTTTGTTACAAATATGATGCACCGTCAGGCTATTTTCGGTAACTGAAATAACCTTTTATGCCACAAATTCCATTTAAAACATTCGTCGGCTAAAACATTCGTCGGCTATCACCTTACTCCTTTTCCGTACTGCCTCGTCTTTCATTAAGTACGGAGTTGGCGAGATTCTAGAGGGGGCCCCAAGCGCCGCATGCGAAGATTTTGCGGGTGCCACGCCCTTAACACGTTTGTCACACCCTTCCAAGCCCCAGTTTGCATGTCACTTAGTAAGCCAAAAGATTGTGACGAGGATGGCCTCGAGAAACCAGTCCTCTATTTCCGTGATTATGACGTAATTTCAGTTAATTATAGTGTAACTCACTGTCCCGGTTCGTTGGTTCGTTGCTCAGAGATCGTCAATGTTTTTCAAGCTATTTACAAGTTAGCCACAACGTTCAGAACCGCAACAGCAGCATTCGACGATGCATTCGACGCACTATTTGAGCTAACTGATTATTCAAAGTATTTGCCGAAAATCAAGATTTTCATAAAAGCATACTGTTTGTGGAGAAACAAAATCAAACGTGATATCTTACCACATTAACTGAAAAATATGGGCAGACAAGTACCCAATCGAAAACATGAAAACCACAGTATAAAAGCACAAAAAAGTAACCAATAGTGTCAATCATATATAACTATAGCTTCAGAGGGCTTCAGAACGTTTAAGGAAAATGAAGGTTTCAGTGAACAATAAAGATCCTCGCTTCACTGCATATTACTTCCTAGAACTGAGGTCTAAAAATAGTGTCCAGAAACCATGAGGACGTAAACAATTAAAAGCACTATCTCAGCAACTTGCCAATGGCAAATTATTACTCAGCTACGTAAGCATAAATTCGATTGGCTTAAAGACGTAATAAATTCGTTTACAACTTACAGACTCTACTTACCATAGTATGAGAGATGGGACGATTGTGGCAATTGCACAAAAGGTCCCATAAGTTGGTTATTAACAAACGCCAGATCAGTGTATCTACTATCCAACGGTTGCTGTTGCTGTTGTTGAAATGTACCTTGAACTGGCATCATGTAAACTTCCCTTGAGTTCCAGTTCTCTCTATACTTATCCACTGCATCAATTTGTTGCCTAAAAGGAAGACTTTCCTGCCTGTATGGAATGCCTCTACGTGGGAGTACAGGAGAGGGCACCTTGTATGGAAAAGATAGACATGATTCAAGCATAAATTAATAACTGTTGTTATTTATAATAAATAATCATGACAACAATCAAAATATTTCAACTAACAATTGTGTTTGTCACAAACTGCTCGTATAAATTAACTGATCACGTGTATGTTTTTATACAACTAGCGACTGCAATTCAGTCAAACTGGAAGGAATCTTGCTACTACAGGACAAAAAGCCTCGAGATAGTTGGGCTTGAATATGACGTAAGCTACAAAAATTGTTTCTTTGCTGCCTTTTTGGAAAAGAAAAATATGCAATGGTGAATTTTAGGGTAAAGAAAAACACAATTATAAATGCTAAAATGTTTAAGGGCATGTTACCTGTTCTGTGTATCCCTTCCCACTGACTGGATTTAACTGTTGTTGCGTTCTTCCATTAAACTGTCCTACATTACAATGTGAGACTGGATGTTGTCCATTTGTCAAAAGTGGCATTGTCTTGTTAGTATGCTTTTTGCTCTCTGATGGCTGTTTAAGTGGGTTGTTTGGGTCAGTAACAGGTTCCTTTGAATGACACAGTTTCTGTGTAGACAAAACTGGTTCCTTTCCCCTTGCCACAATATCGTCTAATGAGGCACTGAGGTCACTTTTAGCAGGTTCCTTGGCTTCAATTCCACAAGGTAAAAACACTTTTGCCTTGTCTGGCATTTTAAACCCATCACTAATGTATCCTGTCTCACAACATTTTTCACTAATATGACGTGTGTTTGTAACTACTTGGTAATGCTTCTGCTCAATTTCTTTTTTAGGATTAGTGGACTTATGTATTAATGTCTGCATATTTTGTGAGTGGACATCACTTTCCTTTTTGTCCTCTGAATCTGCTCTCAACTGTACCTGAACCCGCTGCCCTATATCACATTTTTTCTGAGAAACACCTTGTTTCTCTGGGTGATAATATCTACATTTTTGGCCATAAGTGCATCGTCTTCCATAAGGGCATAATCTTGGATGCAGTGGGGTTCCTTTTTTTAAGAAGTTATCTAACGATGGACCATGCCTTCCAAGAGGATCATCAGGAGGCATAAAACGATCATTTACAAATGAATACATCAATAATCTTTGATCAATCACTTGTTTATATTCTGGGCTCTCTTTTTCAAGGTCACGGAAGTGGTCATTGGAGACTATTATGCCATCTTCATCAGCAGCAACTTTAACAATGTAACGATCATCATAACACACGACACGTCTACCATTTACTCTTCGCGACGGAGTGAAAACAAGAACCCTCTCTTTCTCCAGCTGTAACAAAATTTCCTGATCAAAAATTGGACTGTCAGTTTTAGAGACCTCTTTTCTCCATTGTGGAACAAAGACTGTGATATTCTTATGACCACGATTCCTAAACCAGTCAACACAAATTTGTATTCCTTTGCAAGAGAAGACTTCCTTGTTTCCATGGCTAAAATAACAAGTAAAAAGGGTTCCTTGATTGTTTAAAGTTTTAAGGCAAGTTAGTTACATGAACAAAGGACATTGTTTGCCACAAGACAGAACACTTCATAATTGATGAAAACAAATTTCTACACAGTTTACTCTCAGGTACTCATAGGTGTGTTTTGTTGTAAATGCTGCATTGAAGGCTCAATGACCCAAAATCAACAATAGAGTAACTTGAAACACAACATAAAGTATAAAGACGTAACTCAACTCAATTAATCCTAATCATTGAACATTCAAAAACTAACTATTTGTAAAATGAATGTGATATAATATAACATAGGATTAACATGGTAAGAACTATCTGGTTAGGACTACATTGTTCCATACTGACTGATCAAATGTCTTCGTCAGATATAACAAGGTGAGTCATCTTTTAAAGGATTCCTATGATAGTCACCCAAGGGACTGACAACTTCTGGCTGTAAAATTGCTGTAATGGCTGGTTAACTGATGACTGCTATGGACAAGTGGCCATACTATTGAGGTGGCCATACTATAGAGGTGGCCACTATGGCAGGTTACACTGCATTAGGACTTTAAAGGACACATTTAAAATTATTCTTCACAAATATTTGTTATGAGTGGAGCACACAATAGCTGCAATAAGAGATCAAACGTATGTACACTGGTTTGCCAGTACAGGATATCAGGAAAAGCAGATATCAATATAAATTGATAAAACCAGGACATTGGAGAAAAAAGAGCAAATTCAAGCTAAACATTGAAAGAAGGTTGCAAAAAGTCCAAATTTCACTAGTTATTAAATATCATCCAGCCTTTAATAGTACTAGGGATATCCTTCACAACCTCCAGGACAAGTTAAACAGTTTAGACAAGTTAGTACAGGCGCCGTTATACAAAAGCAAATTTGAATGTCTCTTATGTTGATAATTTCCACCCATGAATCTACATTGCATCTTTATAAAAATTCTCATCTATTCCACAATGTTAAGCTCACACTCATTAACAGATGGATACTATATCCATCTTTTACAAAGAAACTGATCCACACAAATACTCTATAATGACTGATTTCATCACCCATTTACCAAAAAGTCATCCATTATTCCAAATTGGCATGGGAACATTGCATGTGTCGAGATGGCCTAGACTTCTGAAGCACAGTGAATGACATTTGCCATTGATTTTGATAAAGGGTTATTCTAAAGAAATATTCTTCATGCCAAATCATGTGAGCTCAATCTCACATGAACTGATGTCACAGCTTGACTAACAGCATAGCAGATCAGGCATCTCAGACTTACCATCCCCTTGATCATGCAGTCAGATATAGTAGTTACAAATTACTTCATAATCCATTCAAATCCTTTGACTGAGAAGACTAAGATACTGCTTTGTGACTTTTGAAACTAAGAAACAGCCAATCAAAACTCAAAACTCACTTTGTAACTCAATATCAATCAGAACACTTAATGTATTCTGACACCAATAATGCAGAGTTCATACTGTATAATTCCACAAAGTAATCGAAAGGAAAAATCCCCTGAAGTGTGCACCGATCACAAAACAGGCCTGTACCATTAAAACTTTAAAATATATATCGTAGACTTGCCTTCTCATTCCATATATTCAAAGATTGATAAAAGACTTACAAAGTCCTTGGTGTTATGAGCTGAAGGAAACATAATAGCTCAATAAGTGATAACTGAGGAGATTTTGACTAGCAACCCTAAACTCAAAAGGGAACACAGAAACTGATTGTGCAGGAAAACGCTGAAGTAGAGGAAAGAGCACATCATGGTTAAATAGAAGTAAAATGATCAACTTACCACATTGCTACATTGCTGCCATCAACAACAATATGCCTCAGATCTTCTGATGAATCCACCACCGGTGAGTCCTGGCCTGGACTTGATGAACATTCTGCAATTGTTTTAGAATCTGACTGATCCTCAAATCCACAAGTATTGTATGTCATAGACTCTACTGAACTTGAAAGCACACCGCTAGGTACTCCATCCCTTGTTCTTATATATATTAATAATTCTTGGAGCAGGGAGTTTTCATTTACAGTAGGTCCACATTTGAGAGCAGCAGCCTCTATTTGTGTGTCATTAAAACCAAGTCGTCTACCAAATTCTCTCAAAGAATCATTTACAAAACAACCTTTGACAGTTTTTAGTGCTTCCCCTGACAGGTTTGATGTTGACTCAGAACAAAGACTAATCTGGTCTTCAATATATGATTGAACTTGTGTTACAGCTACAATTGTCCCCTTAACATATATGCCAAGGCTAGGAACAAACTTAACAAAAGTTGAAAATTCTTTCTCGAGTTTATTCAAGAATTCCTTATCTGTTCCAATCAATTTATCCACATACTGTCTTGGAACCTTGATATACACTTCTCTCTCTGGATTGCAAAAAGCGATAATGTATTTCTACAAACCAAACACAAACAAAGCCATGAATAATTTTTTTGAATATTACAGCTTAAAGTGTCATTGTACTGGAAGTAGTAAAATCATTACATTAAAAGAATCTTTAGATCTACCAGAATCAGAACATGCAAATTCCAAATGCTTCAGACAAAGGAATGCTTATCAGAGCAGTCTGACTTTTTATCATCTATTGCCTTCATCATACTTACAGACTTTCTTTTTGCTGGTGCAACTTTTCTGCAAAGCCTTGAATTGTTGGCCTGTGTGACATTACTAACAAAGGAACTGCTTACCAGCCAAGTCATATATAGCAGTGTTCACTTTTATAGAGATCTGTTCACTTGGTGACACAACAAGGTATGCACATTACCATTATACAACTAAGGATCAGAAATGGATGTAGTGCTGCCCTTGCTAACTAGCACACGTTGACCAAACAGAGCTACCAGCTAAGCCTACTGTGGAGACTACCAGGCACCATTATATAGTGTTATGGAACTGAAACATGGCCATCTATGGCCAAAAGTGATTGTGATCAAACTCGAAAAACATGATCTAACAATAACAGGATATATGGACGCAACCTTGCATAATGAGGGTTTACACAATAAGGATGTTTGCACGGTGTATAAGATGGCATCAGTTTTGCCCTTCAAAAAAATATTAAGAAAATGTTTGCAAGCGCTAGACAGAGATTATACTCATATGACTAACAAAGATACAAAGAAAGGTAATCAGACGGTCTGTAGGAAAGCAAGTCAGCAAGGGACCAGTCAATAAAGAAATGACTGCAAATCAAAACCATAGAAACACAAAGATTATGATCCTTTTTATCTTTCCCTACTGCTGTCACCCTTGCAATCAACATGCACCATGAAAACTCTGATCTTAGGCCAATTCCTTGTGAATATAACTTATTATTGTCAATGGCTTTTGAGTGATTTGTAGTAGTGTGAACACTCTGATCACTAGGATCAAGACAATACTGCACATTTCTTTCCAGAGTGCTAACATCAATTGTGAACCGGCAATAGCTTCACATGTTTACACAATTTAATCTTCTTTAGTCTGTTAGTGGTCTGTATTTTTGCATTGAAAAGTGCTGCGATTTCTAGGCAGCGAATGCTGATACTGCGTCACGAGGGGAATATGGAGCCGGAACACTTACTTTTGGAATACATGGCAACTCAAATTGGCACAAAATGTATTAAAAGAAGTAAGAATAGATCAATGGGTTTAAATTTCTAAGCATCTAAGCCCCTCAAAAAGCTTTAAAACAAAAACCAATTTTAGACTGAAAAACCAATTCGTGAGTAGTGCACCAAGGCAAAACTTTGGTCAAAACTACAGTCCCAGTTTTGCGGTTTGTAATACAGCAACGCCGGTTGCTGTTCTTTTCTTAGAAAACTAACACATTGTTATCGTTTCAGGCGTTTTCCTCCGAACCGCCCGTTAGTGCTGCAAATGTAGATCGCCTCCATTACTATCGACTTCCTTCGTTTCATGGACTGAGGGCAAAATCATTACATGATTTAATCTCGAAATGCGATCAAGTGCAAAAAATCCTTGCATTAAATAACACACATATAACAGTGGAACTAAGAGGAACTAATTGCTGTAAAAGGTACTAAACACAGGTCAGCGTGGCACGGGTAGTGAGTCATTGATGAAGGATGAAGTCTTAAGTATGGCTCAATTTTGAAAGTTCACAAGCAATACATCATAAATAACGAAATAATAAATGAAGATCGAAATAACGAACAAATCGGCTTAGTAGAATAATCTGTGAGAATGTCACACACCTTCGCATTTTCACTTTGAAGTTTGGTGCCCAAAACAGTTACCCATTCGTTCTTTGCTGCGGAAGATGAGGAGTCAGACAAATACGAAACCTCTACATTGAAAAGGTCGGCTATATGACCGGTTAGCTCTCGAACCTCTTTTCCCTTTACTGACGGAATGACGAACTCTGTTTTCGACTGGACGCCTTCCTTCATGTCTTCCTATGCAGGATAACTCCAATCTCACTAAAAGTTTGAATAAAAATGGCACAAAATCTCACAAAGTACCTTACTCCATAATGAAACGAAACATCTGAGTTTGGAAAGCGGAACTATCTTGCTCCAGCAAAACAAAAAAAAGAACCAACACACAGGGATCTGATATTACCAAGAATCTCGTCCATGACGACAGAGCCACCTTTTTTGAAGACAAAAGAAGTTGCTAGGGTTTGAGTCACAGACATAAATAAATAACAGCTCCCTGGTCTGAGTCATACATGGATCCTTTCAGGCACAAATCATATGCAACTTAAAAATACGTCAAATTAGGAGTCGTGAGACCGAGTTGTGAAGCTCGAGTGGTCACAATCATAATTTTACTTCTGATCTTCAAGTAAGACTACCCTGTCTACAAAACAAAAAAAATCGAAGCCTTTTAGCTACACCTGCAAATTTAAACGATTTGAGTACATGGGCACAGAAACAAGGAGGATGCAGAGTATTCACAATTCAGACATATAAAAAGGTTTCTACAACAAGTTTTGAAAGACAGCTTGCTCAAAAATCTCATGCACTTTTTAGAACCGGCTTCTGTAAATATATTAGCAGAGCAAGATCAAACGGAAAGCGACGCGAGTTTCATGAGCAAGTTCAAGATTTTTGCATTCATGGGTGCAAAGAATGTTATTTTTTGGCACGACACAAACTGCTGAGTTCAGCATAGTAACATAGACAGAAATGCTACTGACGATGCTTTGCTTTGAACTTTTTGGAACATAAACGTTTTTTTAGAATAATATATTAAACTCCATTTCACCTTAAAACTAAGTTAGCCAGGAAATTGTTACAGTAAATAGAGGGAAGTCACAATAAACGAAGATGACCATTTCCTCATGGCAAAAAGGTATGACGTGTACGCTGCATACAATGTTAAAGAAGGACTAATCAATGCGAGGTGCCATTAGATGGCCTGCAAGTACATGAAACGTATTAAAAAGAGCTCACTGACCTATGGACAATGGATTTTGCTCCCACTTATTCATGAGAGGATTAACCTTTAAGAAGAATTGACAGCTGCCCAAAGGCGGGCATAATGTGCAGGCCCGGCATAATGTACAACCCCGTAATTTATATTTCAGTGTAAAAATTTTATACTTAATGAGTAATTTCATTTTTATCGGTTAAAACGTGTCAGGCTATCAAAGGATTATAATGATGCAATACGAACGTAAATTTTGTCGTAGACATGTAATCTTTACACTATACTTTTGGTTTACTTAGTTTCATTCAGACCTTTATTTCAGAAGCTTTAAAGGTATTTTAGTGGCATACCACCATAAGTCAGGAAATATCAAGAAGAAGAAGAGAGATGAGCGAAATCTACGGAAAGAGGAGAACTTACGAAAAATCCAAAGCTGCGTAGATTTATTTCTCGCCTTGAAAATTTGCGACATTGCGCTAAAATCATACTTAAAAGCCTTTTTCGTCTGACACTCTTCAGAGTATGAAA